>JABUQX010058849.1:12500-42500 GCA_015478945.1 Trachelipus rathkii | reverse complement strand
CTCTTACTTTCATTAAAACATAACCACTCTTGAGTGCTAGCGTAAAAACCATATATACCTCCTATCGTTTTCCTGATCACAAACTGGTATATATAATAAATAATAATGAAAATTACTTTAGGTTACAGTTAGGTTTATGTTAAAGTATAGGGTAGGTTTGGGTAAGGTTAGGTTGGTTAGGTTTTAGGCCTAGGTTTATGGTTAGGTTAAGTTTGGTACCTCGGTAGTCACAGTAAAGTTTTTCTACAAATTTGCCTATATATATATATATATATATATATATATATATTATTATATATCAGTATTACATATACTATATATATATATTATATACTATATATATATTAAATTATCTTATATTATATATATAATATCTATATATATATATATATAATATATATATATATATATATATATACTATTTTATATATATATATATTTGAAGATTTAATGAAATTCGAGGAGTATCGAACAAATATGAAATATATTGGAAGTCGAGTGAATGATTCTTTATCCTATCCTTCTATAGCACTAAAGTAAATAAAAAAATGATAAGATTAAAAGAGAGAGATTTGATCTTCTACGGTCAGGTTTATTTAAGCCTAAAGCAGCGTTCTTTACTTTATCAGTTCTCCCAGAGATTAAACATCTATTAACTGATGTACTTTGTTAGCTGTTATTTAAATAGTAATTTGTTTGATGCTTATATTTATCTTCAATATATATATATATATATGGAACTTTATAGTATCTCTTGGAGGGTACCTCTATATATATATATATATATATTATATATTTATTACTATACTTATATATATTTATATATATATATATAATATATATATATAGTATATAATATATATTATATTTATATATATAAACTATACTATATTATATTATATATGTATATATATATATAATTCTATATATGGGCAAAGGCTAGAGGCCTAACAAATTTCACCGTTATTTGGAAAAAATTATTGAAGCAAAGTCAAGTAATGGCCAACATATCCGATATCCTGAGTTTGAAAGTGTTATAAATCAAAATGTTAGGAAATAAGATAAAGTGAGTGTGTTCCAGACTTTACCAGTGGTACATACGCCTAGATAGAATCACTAGCGATATAATACTTCTGATTATCAGAGCGGTTTTGACAGAGCATTTGATGTGAAACTGAGTGAAAAAAGGCTAGTCTACACGACACGAAGCTTATCTCTCCAGACAAGAAGAGTAAACAGCTGCAGTGTTTCGAAAGAGTCAATGTTCTTGTAATATGACCATAGTAAGAAAAAGTATGCAACAATTTAACTGGTAGAAAGAAAGTGGAGTGAGTTATCGGGAGCAGAAGAGTTATAAAGACTAAATGCCTTTTTCTCCACCTTCTTGAAGCGAGCTGTATTAATATAATCACCCCTTTCCATCTACTCCGGCGCCCAGAGACTGCGGTAAGATATTAAGTTTTATGCTCTCTTGACATATCGACATTTCTCTCTATGAATATTGTAGTACCTCGGAGTTGCTGGCGAAGATATAGTCTAATGGGGCGCCTCTCAGAACACCCAACCTATAGAAGGTGTTCAGTAAGAGAAATTAATCTGATCTTTTCCAAAAACGCCACGAGATAAAGAAACTCCAAAGAATATTAAGATAACATATGACTTCTGCTTATCTGCACACTCTACGATGTTACTTTGTTACAAGGCAACGCTAACGCGCCACATGCATGTTTCGAAGATCGTTTATCAGGTCAGTGAGTGGTAGAATTCATTTGCTGTGTCGAGTATGAATAGGAAGTAAGGCGTAATTACAGTCTTTTGGCCAGCGCATTGACAAACGGCATCCTGATTTTTCTGTCAAAATTAGCGCAATAAGAAGAAATATCAGAGATTAGTTGTGGTGAATTGCCACCGCGTCCTAGCCTGGTAGACTAATTTTATGTTAGTAGTGTTCTTTTTTCCATATGTTACCAGTTAAAAGAGAGAGTGAAGTTGTTGCTTTATAACACTTCCTTCCTAACGGAGTGTGAAATCAATGTTGAACGTACGAGGAGAGAATGTATTATTACTTGAAATGTAAAAAGCTAAAGGAGACGATGTTGGATATGAACAAACGCTACAGAAACAACTATTAATAGTTGATATAGACTATGGAACAGGCTGGCCGTTTACGCATTAGCAACAGCATCGCTGTCTCTGCCTAACTGTATCTACTTCTGCAATCCTCTATCCTCTAACTTGACTTCTCTTTTTTTTGAATTATATGAGAATGAAGAAAGTGAATGATCTCGGTTAATTCAGTTAAATGGACATTTACTACGCTAGGTATTCTATTGAGAGCGTTTTACAAGAGTACGTGCTGGGCTAGTATTGGTTTGATATATGGGTATTTGTTTTTTGATGCCCGAAGTTGCATGCAGATCTGTAAAGTTTAGGTGTGTGTCTGTTTATTGGCTCGCGTTTAATTCGGCCTGACAGTTTGACTTATGGGTTTAAAAACGCATAAGCATGTCGACTCGTATTGTTTTTGGAATGACAGGCCTGTTGTTAGGTGTTATGTTTAGGACCCAGTTTTTTCTAATTTTATTAGAAAAACTACCTTTGTTGGTTAGAGTGGGGCGACATTTGTTGACAAAGCTATCTTGCACTCTGGTGATAGTTAATTTTCATTTATATATATTTATTGGGTCCAAATTTCTCATTATAATATTAGAAACATAGAGCTATTATTGCCGAAGGCTAAATCTGCAAGCGGGGGCAGGCTTCTAAGCCTATTTGCATTTGTAAAATTGTTTCTCGACCCCCGGCTCCGGCTTCCGGCTCCGGCTCCGGCTCCGGCTCCGGCTCCGGCTCCGGCTCCAAGCACCCCAGGCTTCCGGTTTGGCTCCGGCTCCAATTTATAATTCCTTCTCCATTTACACTTAAAAAATATTAATTCTCTCGTACGAAACTTGAGGGTATGATGAAAAATAAATGTTTGTTTCTTTACCTAATCATTCAGTAGACGAAAATAAAACAGAAAATATTTATAAGAAAAGATTTTTTAAGAAATACAGAAAAGAAAGCAAATATTTTATTCCTCGTGCTAAATTTTTAAATAGGATTCTTTTCCTGTAATCGATATTTAGATTTGAATTTAATAACGTGTAATTTTATTTAAAAGACGGTTTTCTCTTTAAGTTATTCCTTTTATCGTTCCTATGAATAAGTATTTTAGAGCGTCTCATTGGTCACAACTCTGCGATTTCAGTTTCATAATCTCTCTAAGACGCATGAAAATAAATTCCCCTTCTTTGAGACAGCCTGACGCTTACCCTCAGATAATGAGTAATCTCCATCTACAGCTATTCTCTCTAGTGTCATAACATATCTTATTTGGTTTTATAACATTTAGAGATCCATTGCAATAATAAGAATGGAATTAATATATTGATATTGAAATAATAGAAATATAACATGAAATGCCTAAATAATACATAATAAGTACTGAATATTAATAATAATAATATAAATCACATTAATAATGTAATAATAACATTAAATAATAATATTTAATCCGCGATATAATTTTAAATGATTGATGGAAACCGTTCTTATTTGTAATTGTTTCTTTCACATTTTCTTTACTAATTATGTAATAATAATAACTATCATTCTTGTTGAAGCATGTGGAGTAATGTTGTTATACTCATAAAAAAATTTATTTAAAACAATATTTCTTAACAAATATAGATTCCTTCGCCATAATCAAAGTCTCTATGTTTAACTGATGTTCCTTAGTCCAAATTTTTAATTTTACCCAAAGCAAGGAAAAATAGCGCCTCCATCCAAACATTCACAATGTTGCAACTGTTGACTAGGAGTCTATAGCTGTGATAGTTCGTATAAGCTCGTCATCTTGTGGACCATTTGCTTGGATTTTTAGCTATTCGGTTGAGCTGTTTAAGCTGTAAAATTGATTTCTCTGTCGATTTATTTCAATCTCTCATCTCAATGCCCTCCGGAAGTTTTTTCTACTTTATATCCTCGTGCTATGAGTATCATTTTAGGGTTAGAGATCATGTTCTTTAGTAATAGTACCCGATCTTCCTCTTCTGTAGTGACTTTTTAAGCATGCTCAATTGTGCATTGTTTGTCACAAGATATAGCTTTCGTCTCCATCTTCCATCTACTATAGAAGCGCCCAGACAGCGGCACAAGATTTCCTTGAAACTGTGTCTGATGTGTCATACCGTGGACGTCTCGAGCCCCAGTTTACTGCTCGTATAATAAGGCGTTAATTCATGATAAGAGATTCGACATAGATATTCTTACTTGCTTGGAATCTCTGGGGGTATCCTTATATTTTTATATGATAGTCTTTTCTCTCTGAGCATACACAGAGCCTGGTGTGACACATATGTGGACTTGACACCAAGAGATGTGCGCAGTACAGAATATATCTTGCTTTTCTAAGTTTAGGGACCACATCTCATCTTACTCCTTCTTTCATGGTATTTTATATAGTCATACTATAGCAATACAAGCTTCTATTTTCTTTAGAAAGTAGCATAGACTATCTTTTCGCGTTAGAAATGCTGAAGCGCTTGCTTTGTTACTACTCATTCTCTCATTGGGTTTGCTTGACTTTTGTTCTCCTCCTACTCGACTATACGGTAGAAGAGAGGAGGAACAGTTTTAGGAGATAACCGGCAGCCATCAAGTATCTAATATTACCGTCTTCTATAGTTAGACAAGAACGCTCTCAGAGCATATAAACAATGTCACTTGCCCCTGGTCTGTAAGATCCCGCCGTGTGGCATCTCTGTCTCTTGGATCTGAAGTGACTTGTCCTATACAATACTTTCTTCATTTCAGGCTTTGACCACTTTTGTCTAGAACTATACCCTATGTTCCTAATGTTATAAGGTCGTGCTTGAAATGCTCTTTATCTATGATTAGCCCATCGCTTGTTAACTTAAAATAGAGTTTGCTTCTATGAGTACTTTTCTTTTTTGGCGGAGTGAACCATCACGCACTGTTTAACTGTAAAAATATTAAACTCTATCACCAGCGATGCCCTTTTGTAATACATTGTGGCATGGTTAATTTCTCTCATCGAACACAAAGTATACATTCTTATCGCCATAGTAGTATATATCAGTTTCATCTCTGTACCGAACTATTACTTTCCTTCGTTTGAACGCTTCAAGCTTAATACTCAGGTACTCACATTTGCAGCTCATTCTCATCTCATACTTGCTAGATTTGGATTGCCATCATTATTACGTGTTGCGCGAAATGTGTTTCTGATCAGAAAGTGTGTTTTGATGCGTTATCCCTGTAACTAAGCCATAAAACGTACTTGCCCTCTTATTATTTGTACGATTCGTCTTTTAAATACGAATCAATAACAAGTTGCCTGGATCGATGATTTCAGTGCATATGTTGCGATCTGGTAATGTACCTTAACTCTGCTAACGTTTTCAGTAATATTGTTTTATCTTCGTCACGTTTTCTAATATTACACCTGAGCATAAATGACAGGATTACTAAGCTGTCCCTTCGTGAAAGGGAATCTATTGTTTAAATAGCTCGCGCGCAACGTCCTCTCGCTCTTACCACCTCAATTTTTTATGTCTTCTATGTTTGATTTGCTCTATCCGCTGTCTTCGCAGAACTCATCTGTTAACGAAATGATTTTCAGTCTGTTAATAACGAACGCCTGATCTTCCTCAATCTCACACGAAGCATTGTCTCCCACACAGTGCTCCATAAAATCCTGGTTCTTGCGCATAGAAAAATAATCAATAAGAATCCAGCTTCACGATCTGATTATTACACTATTTCATTAAAATCATGTGTATTTTAAATTCTCTCACACCTACGCTGACGATAGGAAACAGAACAAGTTACTTGACAATGACAGAAAAAACTATATTAACCTTTTTCAGTCACGGAGTAATCTTCAAAAGTATTAATGGTTTTATAGTCTCGATAGGTGTCACTATTATTTTTTCAGTAACAGTATCTACTTAGATGTCTCTAATGGTACGAACTTCCGCCCATGAGAGTAATCTGTGAGTTCGTAACTCTCATTCAGTCGCTATGAGTCACGAGGATATACCCGAGCTGGTGATATCTCATATATATCTGTGGAACTATGTCTCAAATCTGACCTAATGTAAAGTAGTCGCTTTTTAGTCTTTTGCTAAGAGCTAGTGAAATGTACCTACACAGTTAAATTTGACCTCACACACTAAGAAGTGTGTCTCTGATTTTGGGTTATGTTTTGGGAAGATGTTGTTGGTCTGGGATGCTGAGCATTTACTTGTGGAATTTTATTACGAATTATTTAATTGAAAGCTAAATTGGTTAAAAGAAGTATAATACTTTGAACCGTTTCCTATCACTTATTGGAATACGCTATAACATTTATTGCATTAATACAATATTTCTGAAAAGAAGAGGAATATTATATCTGGTGAGCCTGCATTAGTTCATTCCAACATCTAGGTATTGGCTGTACCATTACTATTGTATAGAATCTATACGTGTTTTTACTACAATGTTATTTATACTTATCGTGCGTACGTTTATTTAGTACTTTTATATTACAATTGTACTTATATTGGGTTATCTCATTTAATCACTAGATAGCTATCTACATTCTAATATATATATATATATATAATATATATATATACTATATATATATATATATATATAATTTATATTATATATATATATTTACTATTAAATATATATATATATTATTATATTTACTATTCATCTTATTGTGGTGTATATGGTATATATACTTAATATATATAACCAATACGTACCGTAAGTCACACATATATATTTTTCATTAGGCGGCCGGTACTACCACGGCCGTCTAATTAACTGTACTTATCAATATTAATTTAGGTATACTACCTCAAAATAAATATATGTATTCTCGTTTTTCTGTTCTCGCTTCTTTTCGGCAATCACTAACACTTGTAACTTCATGTCGCGCACATGACGATATTACCCTCTCAAGTGTATACGGAGGGGTTTTGTTTCTAATTAAGATAGATACTATTTAACCTAGTATTCAGTATTTATATATACCTCACTTTTATATTATTATCCTGTCATACCAGGCTATAGCTCATATTTTGCTCCAATACTATTAATCTCACTTATCATCAGCAAGTACACTATATCGCAATATAGTAGTATTATAATTTATATTTAACTTACGTAAAACCTTGTAACAATTATTATAATATTTTCTATAATTTAGCTTATATTTTATTTACTACATAAATTTTGGTATAATACCTTTCTTATACTGAAGCGGTATAATGCACAAATGAGTCGCTGCAAATTGAGCAGGCAGGCCCGCTCCTCTAGATTATATATTTGTTGGACATGTATTATTCATCATTATATTATATATATAGTAGATAATTACATATATATAATATTATTTCCTCATGGCGCGAATATTTTTTATAATACTTCAACTACTATAAATATATGAGCTAAAGCCTATGTTTTAAGTCAGGCCAATATGATATATATAAGCTGTATAATAAGCGAAGGGTGACACACTAGGCTTCTCGTACTTTATTATTTTCACTTTATCTTTAGATGAGTAGTGTTAACTTATTTATATGTTATAAGGGTGTCAGTTAGTTTCTGGTATACCGGAGTAAGGTTAATATAATATCTTCGCAGTTATTGTATAGTTTATTCAAATAATACAGTTTTAGTATCATAAATATTAATAATAATTATATATCCCATATTTATATTATTACGAAGCAAGATAGTTTTTTAGAAGTGGGCGTACGGTTATCTAGTAGTTTTCATTGTATAGATAGATATAAATGACTACTTTATTATATGTTCGGATGAGTTTATAATGATATTAGTATTATCTTATAGTGTGAATTCATAATATTCTCAGTTTCTCCAGTCTCGTACGTGCTGTCCAGACTCGAAAGATATTATCGGAGCTCTTCTGCACTACAGCGGCTCGCATCAATGGGCACAAGGCAGCGCCGATATATGCTCAAAAAAAGCCTTGTGGCTCCACGGCCTCTGGCTCCGGGCTCCGACTTCCTGCGATTAAGCCGGCCTTTCTCCGGTTCTCACCCAGAGCAAAAACAATTTGGATATGTACTTCCATAGCCAGTAGTTCTTTTTTAGGTAGACATCCCGTCGCCTCGTTTTCTTGCAGGTGTTCGTCTTTTTTCGTGGTCCACAGTTTTGCCATCTGAGCCAGATATACGCTTGAGTCACCTGTTTATTATACCTACCTCACCTATTTATTATTTTATATACTCGCTACATTTTTCATACCTATCCCTTAGTATTTATATATTGTCTCATTCATCTTATTCTTTCTATAAGATTGGAAAACTTTCTCTAAGTTACCGAAATGTTCCTACTGTACCCTTCCCTCTATACGTAGTTGTATCTATATTTAGCGGCCGCTAATTATCATTAATTATCATTTGCTTTTATGATCTCATTATGTAGTGATATTATAGGCATTATACTATAATAATCCTATTTAGCCTACTGATTTGGTTTCATTAATTTTTAATTCGTTCCATTGGCCAAATAAAACAACTTTGGGGACCAGTTGGAGTTGCTAAGGACACCGTCAACAACTAGCACTCTCTAATCGAACAAGGTGACGTCATTAGCAAATAAGGGGTAAACTAAAGTTTAAGGATATACGTAAACGGTTGCTATGGGTCACACGTCAAGCTAACCCTCCATGTTTATAATATATATCTTATTATATATATATATTAAATATTATAATATATAAATATTATATTAACTAATTATTATATATATATATATAGATTCATTCATAAATTAATATATATATACTTATATATATAAATTAAAATTAGTAATAAGTAGTTTGGTGTGGACTTTTTTTTTTATTTCCAAGAGATATTTGGTGAGTGACACTTGCTCTTTATCTGTTTTCCTTAATCTTTTAATATGTAAAAATGGAAAGTACTACCCGAATCTACTAGCAAGAAAACGATGTACAGTGGGTGACCAATATGATAGAAAATAATATAAGCAATACTCTTTATTCCTTTAAAGAATTTCTTTTATATTTTAGGTTCTTTCGTTTCCCATTTTCTGCTCTTTTTATTCCTGCTTATCATAGGGGTAATTAAAATTCGTTTAAAACGTGTCATCTTAGTTTCTACAAAACAGACTATTAATATATTTTAATTGATCAAATTTGAATTTGCCTGAAAAATCTCTTCTAGAAACGGATATTAACTTTTTAAGATAAAATAACTTGAATATATTACTCATAAATCCATTTAACTTTAGATAAATATTAGGTATACTTGCATATAAATTATATCCTAAGTCTAGTCACATAATCCACAATATCCATCAACATCACACACACACACTACAATCACATCACACACACACAGAAATATTACTTGCCATTAACGCAGTGTATTGCAACACACCACAGCAAGAGCCTACTATCGGGGAATGAATCTGAGCACCTCATCATATCGCGCCACTCAGCATATATCAAACAATTATGCAGTACTACACTAATAATATATATTATATATATAATATATATATATTATATAAATATATATTATATATAATAAGTTTAATATATAATATATTATATATATATATATATATATATATATATATATTAATATATATAATATATATAATATATAATATATATATATATATGTATTATATATATATATATTATATATATATGTATATATATATATATTACTTATCATCTATCTATATATATATATATCATTATATATATATATATATTATATATACTATACTATCTATATATATATATTTTACTATAATATATAATTATTATATTATATACTACATATCTATATATATATATACCTATATTATATATATATATTATATTTATATGATATATATATGGTAAAAGGTTACTTAAAACGCCCACACGAAACGGGAGCTCGGATCAAAAAAAAAATTTCATAGCAGGTAGCCTGCTATGATATCAAATAAATACAGTATACTCAGTTTTAGGGTCGAACTTGAAAAAAAACATAATCAATATCTAAAAACTACAATAGCTACAGCGAAAGGAATACATTTTTGGAATCCTGTAAAATTTTAGTAAATGTTCCTGAGATGCAAAGTTACCCCCAAGGGTATTACATACTACGGCACCGATGGCAGGAGTCCTGGGGTCCTCTCGGCCTTTCGGGAACTTACGGAGTAGGCTTATTTCCCCCCTCTCGGGGAGAGTCCCCTCCGGAACCCCCGCTCTTTGGTATTTGGGTTGTCGCGGGGGTTCCTCCGCCCCTCCACTACAGGGTATGGAAAACGTTCCCCCCTGTGTTCCCGTCGGTCCTCGAGCCCCTACCATTGCCTGTGTAATATATCCTTACTAAATTAAATATATATATCTACTCCTATATATATATATATTATCCTATTATATATATATTCATATATATATATTATGCCTATTCTATCATTTTATCTAATATAAATTATTCTACTTATTATATCTCTATATATAAAATATATTTTATATATTATATATAATATATATATTATATACTATACTATTCCGCCCGCTTAGAACAGCGTTAAAAAAAAAAAATTCATTTCGACCTTAGAACATCTACATCTATTTTTGTATCATAGATGCTACCTGTGACATTTTTTTTTGATCCGGAGTCCCCGTTCCTGTGATGGGCTTAGTAACTTTGGTCCTATACTATTAATAATTATATAATATCATATATATATATATATATATATATATATTCATTATATATACTATATAATATATAACTATATATACTATATATATATATCATTTCATATATATAGCCCTATTATATATTATAATATATATAATATCATATATCTATTATATATATATATCTATAATATCTATATAGGTATACACATATAATAGTTATATATTACTTTACCGCCGTACCACGGCATCAGTAGGTCACGGCTCCGAGATGCCATCACCACTACTGTTCACCAGGATATAGTATACCATCTCTGTCGTCCATCACAGTTATAATTATGGGGGGGGATTATTTTCTAAGGTGTCAGATCACTTCCCAAGAGCCCTCTTGAAATTTTACACTGTCGTTGTGTCGACCTGCCATTTTTCTTATATTTCTATAATCTCATCGTAGTGTATAGTTTTCTCTCTTCTTACTTGTGGGGCGCAATAAACTCTATTTATTTATTCTAGTATTAATTTATTTATCTATTATTTATTAATGCAATTTAATTTTTAATTATTATTATTATTATTATTATTATTATTATTATTATTATTATTATTATTATTATTATTATTATTATTATTATTATTATTATTATTATTATTATTATTATTATTATTATTATTATTATTATTATTATTATTATTATTATTATTAGCTGCGAATATTCATTTTTGTATGGTGTTCCCGTGTTAATATTTATTAATAAAGTCTAACCGGTACTTAGAAATGGCTGAAAAAAGGGTTAAACAGCAGCTTTCCATTTCAAAACTTTTAATAAAAATTCAAAAAACGAGGACTGAGGAAATTTCTAGTGCTTCTTATAAAACTACAAAACCTTTTCATACTTTAGTACCCGAAGCTTCCACATCTGTGGAGAATGAATCCAGACCTAATGATATAAGCTTGCACATAAACCAGAACCGCTCCCAAAGAACTTCTGGCGAAATACGGGAAATTTTAGACAACGTATGGAAACCAACTGAAGATTTTACCTTTCCCGGTACAGAACACGTACAAAAAGTACACTCTACAGAAAGTGAAGAAAGGAGAACCTATGTGCTTCGCTTTCAGTATCATATTGGCTAAAACGCTTTCCTTGGTTAGTAAATTCGGCGATGGAAAATATTGTATACTGCAAATATTATTTTCTAGAGGAGGGGCTGGTGTCAATTTGCAGGACCTTGGCGCTTTCGTTAAGAAAGGTTTCTCCAATTGGAAAAAAGCAATTGAAAAATTTAATTTCCAGGCTTCGTTAAAATACTACATGGATTGTGTTGCTGATGCTGAGTTTTGAGCAAGCGTGGGAAAGGCCTGAACTGTCAATTCAAAACACAATAATTTAGGAAAGGCAGCAACAAGTATTGGAAAACAGAAAACGACTTGTTCCAATAATTGAAGCAGTATTACTGTTGTGGTCGGCAAGAATTGGCTCTTCGTGGCCAACGAGATTCTGATAAAATATATATGTCAGAAGAACCCAAGAATGATAAAGAAACTTTCGGGCGATACTACGGTATTGAGCAAAAGATGATGTCAATCTGCAGACTTCTATAGAGGAAGAGGGTTATAAATATCTTAGTCCACAAATTCAAAATTCCATAATAGAAGCCTGCAATGCTATTTTGTTGAGTCAAGTTGTTGACACTGTTAACAAAGCTAAATGTTTTGCAGCTCTCGTAGATGAAACCTCGGATATCTCCGGCGTTGAGTAAGTTTCCATTTGTGCTAGAAATGTTAATACTGAAACACTAAAACTATGTGAAGTTTTTCTAAATTTTGTTCCTACATGTGGTTTAACAGGCACAGGACTGGCTGATCTAATTGTTTGGCATTTATACAGCGTATCTTCGAGGTCAAGGATATGATCGCGGAGCTGGAGAGCAGAGTGGGATCTCAACTGAGTGTACGCTCAGCTCACGCTACTTCGCGTGTTATATACTGTGAGAGGAGTTCGACATGCGCACTGCCGTAGGCCTGCGCACTGTGGTTGCCACCTCACTGTCTCCCCCTTGGGTAATTCTTTACTTCGGCTTTTGCCTTCACTCACACACTCTCTCTCACGCACGCACTCTCCCCGGCTCTACCATCATTTCACTGAAATTTAGTTTTGTGTCCAAAGTCTTGGGGAGTCGTAAGGGAATTCGATGTTGTATTTTGCTAATTAACAAACCATTATAAATTTTATGGGCAAATCTGGAACAAAAATATGATCATATTTCTATTTGCTGACTGAACACGTTTTGAAATTTATAAATTTGAAAAGACACTCGTGCTACACGCTGGTAATTCCGCCTTTGGTGTGGTGTGGCTTTTCATTTTCCTATTTCTGAGATGTATTTTTAATGGCCTGTATTTTGAGATCTCGCTTCAGTGTAATTGAAAAGTCATTGAGAGGTGTCTCATTTGATTCTCTCTGTGATTGCCCATAACTGGTATCATCAAATATGTTTCATCATGTTTAACATGCGATCTCGCACGAGTTTTGTGCTCCTGCACTTAATTGTTTTTATCTCGTGTTTGCAGTATTGCTGGGCTCCGTTACGCCTCTCGCGTGTCTGTGAGTAAAGGCGTACTAGATACAGAGGATATAGTTCACTCACATAGACTCCATAAAGATACTTCTTATAAATTAATGGCATATTTAGCTACAACAAGAAAAACTACTGGTCTCCGCAAATGATGCCTGGCAATGCACTTTTCTCGCAAGATCTTTCAGGAAGCTAAAACTTTATGCGAAAAACGGAGTTTGTTATGAATATTCCAAAAATAACAAGCAAGCAAAAATATCGTTTCAAATCCATCCATGTTTTGGAGCCTGAAAATATTACTTAAAACATCTGTGATCATCATTCTTTCTATTCTCCATTGAACTTAATTGGAATCATAGATTCTCACGAAACGCTGAATATTTAAAGGATTTACGTAGTTCACTATTTCCATCATCCAAATTCCTTCAATGTCCCAGAGAAGGCATTGAAAGGAGTTGAGAGTTCCTTTATCTTGAAATGTATGCTTGAGCCTCCGACCAAAATCCTCGGACGTAAGGCAGAGTTAAATTAATAAGGATGCTCACAAAAATATCCTGACAATCTGCTATAAAGACTGCAAGAATGCCCTATAATCAACATGCAATAAGACATATGTTCCCCAACATATTCAAGTTGTTAAACAATATTCGCACTGTACGTGTGTCAACTGTAAACAAGCCCGATAAGAACTTATTCCACCTTTAAGAAGAATAAAACTTACTTGAGAATCATAACATCCAAACCAAAGGCTGCAACATTCTAAAATGATGAAGGGAGAGTCAAGAAATTTTAAATTGTGGAGCCGCAGTCGGAATCTTAGTCGGAGTTGGCAAAAAAAAAAAAATTATCGGCTCGCAGTCATGTATGAACAAGGCAATTTCTTGCAAAACATAATAAATAATATTGCCAAAAAATTTTCATATTGAATGGAAAGAATCTTTAAAGTGGGAGAATAATCTCAATCACACCTGCTTTGATTCTTTAAGTCGGAGATTTCAGTCTGTAAATCTGTAGCCCAAATGACTTCGTTCTCTATATTTGGCTAATATCTTTTTCTTTTTGGCGCTTGTAAATGGGGCCTCAGAAGGACAATGAGTAAGTGACCTGACATAAATAAACTTTGTGGAATTATATATCTCGACATTATGCATGATAACCATCATCATGATATTTACATTTTTATCTAGATCATATCACTCTCAATTTTCTAGATGAGAACTATATGGCTACAAGGCAACATATTTTTGCAAATTAGTTTATAAATAAGTATTATTTACATCTTTTAAAGGACATATGGTTATTAAACTTTAATAATTAGTACGTGTCACAATCAATGTGTTTTTAAATTTTAAGTATATAATAGAATAATATATATATGTCTTGATTATGTATTAGTATATATAATAGTGTTTAATTAATATAATATAAATTAACTCAATAATGTATATTAGAATGTGGTACTTATATTCTGGATCAATCTCAGTATTCAAATCATTAAATACTGAGTAAACATAGAAAAAAACTTATTATATAATAGTAGTCTATATTGCCACAAGTCAAACAATGCATAATTCATGTGACAAATTCATCATCTACCCTCATTATCAATTAAAATATTTAGTGTTAACATTAAATATCGTACCTCGAATATTGTGCTTGACCGCAATATATCTTCTTATAATCCTTCTAATATAATGTCAATCTCATATGTTCGAAACGCTTATCCATTAGACTCAAAATAACCAATTAGACCAGCCCATGAAACCAAATAAGATTATCGAACATAATTCTCAGCAATTTGACTTATATATTTGTTGAAAATGACTAATTCTATTTCTCATCAAAATGCAGTACGTTGTGATATCATTCAACGCAATTATCTATTCTTTTCTGATTAATGTTGACAGAACAACTCAATTCACTCCGCAACCTGTTCTCGAGAAAAATTCAACTGACTAAATTAATATTAGAAATTAATAAATAAAATTTTATTTTATATGCTTGGGAGAATAGAAACCGTTGATATTAAGTAGTCTTGTGCCATATTATTACATTTATTCAAGTTGAATGATCAGAATTTATACTGGAAATAAAGTATGGATCTATTCACAAGTGATCTCTCGATATAATATAAAAGTTCATTGCAACTAATATCTCGTAAACATTGATTAAATTAAAATCTAACAAAATACCTGCAGTAAATGACTTAAAGCACACAATTTTAAACTAGTTGACATTAACAAATAATATATGAACTTGCAGTCTTCAAGTAAATTTTTCAGACAAAACATTAATATATATTTGGTGCTATAATAAACTCTTGTTGAAGTCGAGAAAGCCATTTTGAATAAGGCTTTTCCAGTGCAAAGTTTAATATATAAAAATTTTAATTTCATATTAATAATTACGATGGATTATAATGTACTACACTTCTCAAATAAGTAATATTTAAATGATATCTAATTTAATTAAATAAACTTAATAAAATAAACTTAAATTATAAGGTTTTTAAATAATAATGATTATTTTTAGAGGAAAATTTATAAAAGATTAACATAAAAATAATAGTTCCTAATAAAAAATGGAGCGGTCGTTGTAAGAGCCTCATTATCAGCCACTTAATTCCCTTCTTCTCAAACAATTTAAAATATATTTTAATATAAATTAAAACTTTAATATATATACTGCTATTCATACTAAAACTATATTGAATTAATATACATTTACTTCTCGTTATATTATAAAAATATATACGAATTCAGGTTTACCTATATTTAAAAATTATAATAATCAATACTATCAGTTTTAAAAATATAGATTCTTTCGAAATAATGAAAAATTATAATAAGTCAATACTTCTTTTACAAATTGTCATGTGGTAGAAAACCGCAGTCTTTCAGATTTTTGATAAGTCGTTTTATAACTCGAAATAAAATTCTGAGATTACTCAGTTTAATGGTTTCGTTCCTAATTCTTTATAACTTTTTTTCATTCTCTAACCTACAGTATATTAAATATTATTAAAAATCGGTTTACTTATTATTAATATCTATTTAATTATTTTTATTTAACTTATCATTTTCATACGCGTATATAACCCAAAAATATATAGTTTATTTTTTATTATCAATACTCCTCTCTTCTCAATTTTCATACTTTTATAACTTACTGTTCTCTCGGTTTTTAAGCATTCAATCTCCTCATACTCTACACATCTTACAAGAAGCCTCGACTCGTGATTATCCGGGTTATCTCGAGTAAATTTAGATGCTGATTATATTATACATATAGTAAAAGGTTTAGTTTCTCTTAATCTCTTGTGTAATAATAAAATCACGTAGTAGAATAATAATTTATTTTTATTTATTATGAAGTAATTATTTAATAATAAATGTCAGTGAAAGTATTTAATGGGGAAACATTTGTTTTTTTTGTTGTGTATATTTTTTAAGTAGATATTAAAATAATATTATATTTTCAATATTCTCGGTACTATGTAATTTCTCCGATAAACCCTGATTCAGTTATACACTTATCAGGTCAAGATATTACATTATATTTTTATTATGCATTTGCTTTGCATATATTGGCGTAACACAGTTCTAAAGATATAGCGGTCCTATATTTACAATGCTTTCATACAGTACATCACTGACCGTAGGTTATATTATAATATTAATTAATGTGAATTAATATAAATAAATGGATAAATATATAAATAAATGAATAATAAGATATGAATTATTAATAATAATAATTATAATGTATAGTGATAAATTAATATAAATTAACTAATATAATATTATAGTAATTATAAATATATTCAATAATAAATTATATATAGATTAATAATAATAATATATTAATATTAATTCTTAAAATTAGTCATTCATAATAAATAATATAAATATAATAATAATATATAATTAATAATAATAATAATAAATTTATATGTTTTAAAGTATATATATATATTAATATGTTATTTTATAATATATTATTAAATATATATTATATATATATATATATATTATTATAATTAATATTTATATATAATTATATATATATATATTTCTTTTTATATTTGAAATCTAGTTTATCTTCTATACTCAATATATATATATATATATATATATTATATATTATATAGTATTTAATACTTATATAATATAATTATATATAAAATATAATATATAAATATATTATATATATATTAATTATATTTAATTTATTAATATTTTAATATATATATATTATAGTATATTATGATAATATATATATATATTATTTAATAGTTAGTGTTGTTAATTTGTTTAATATATGTATATATATATTAATATATATATATTATTTAATTATTAATATAATTAATTATATATATATATATATAATATATTATATTACATTATATGTATTATTTTAATTATATTTATATAATAAATATTAATATATATATTTTTATATACTATATTATATTATAAATAACTTATATATATATTATATTATATTATTACTATATTAATATCAATTATTTAATAATAATAAATAATATTAATAATCAATAATATAATTAATAATATAAATAAATAATTATAATAAAATAATTATAATTATAATTATTAAAATAATAATTATAATAAAAATAATATAAATAATAGTGATTAATTAAATAACATTTTATTTTAATATTAATAATTATACCATTAGATATAATTATAATATCATATTTTTATATCATATATTATTATATTTTATTTATATTATTAATTTATATTATATATTAAATATTAATATATATATAATAATATTAATATATATTATATAATTATATAATATATATATATATATATATATAATATTTAATATAATTATAATATATAGTATATATATATTAATTATTATTAAATATACTAATATATATACTATATTAATATTATATTTTATATCATATATATATAATTAATATATATCAATTAAGATATATATATATAGTAATATATATATAATTATTCATTATAAATATTATATATATTGATAATATATATACTATATTATATATATATATTATCATATTAATATTAATATATATATATGTTTATATAATATATATATATATATATTAATATATATTAATATCTATTTATCATAATATATATTAATATTAATATATACTTATATATATTATATAGTATATATATTATATATATATATTATATATTATAATATATATATAATAATATTATAATATATATATTATTTTTATTAGTTAATTAATATGAATGATGATTAGGAATAGCATTAAGATAATTTATTGTGAGATGACGGATTATTGATATATATATATATATAATATATTATATATAATATATATTTTGTTATATTAGAATATAAAATATATATACTCGATTTGATACTGAATGATCTCGATATTAATAACGTAATATTAAATTAAAAAATATTAATTAATTATTTAATATTAATAAGGATTTACCGAATTAAATAATCATGCCTTGCTTCGTAATTTTATTACTTATAATATTTTAATATAATATATATAGTGTAAAATGAACCAATTTAAAAGGGGAAAAAGTAAAATAGAAAGATTTTCAGTTAAAGGTTTTAATTTTCTTCTCTTTTATTTATTGTGTTTTTTATTAAATTAATTATTAATAATAAATAATAATAATATGATAATAATAATTATAAAATATAGATATAAATAAATATATATAAAATATAATAATAATAATATGATATATATAATATAATATATATAAATTAATATAGTAATATAATACTATTTTAGTTTCATTATTTAATTTCAATATATTTATTAATAAAAAGATTTTAAATAATAACTAGACTAATGTAATAATAATAATAAATAACATATAAAATAAATATATAATAAAATTATATAAATATAATTAATATACTATAATTATTATATACTTAGTAAAGTGCTCCAATAATAATGAAGTAATGTGAATTAATATATTTAGAGTGCTATCGAAACTATAACTAAAAAAATTGATCAAGTTTAAGGTTAGGCCAGAGGGACAAATGCACAAACGGAACGAAAAAAACTTTGCTCTGAAATATTTTTTTTAAAAGTGTCTGAAAATAGACTTGAAGGAGTAATCATTATTAATAAAATGCTATATTTGACTTTCTTTATAGTTTACTATTGTACAAATCATTCAAATTAGATTAAATTTTAAATCTATACTTTGGTTTTGATGTGGTCGCAGTAGACAATCGTTTCTGAAAAATTATGATTTCATGGGACTTTAATTTATACTAAATATTAATTATGTAAAAACAGTACATAATATAAAAAATAAATTTATTTAATATAATAGAAGTAATTTTGAAATATTTACAAAAGGAAAAAAAATATAAATTTCTTTTCATTTTTACTTTTATAATTTCTCTTTATTATATTACAAAAATGTATATTAGTTTCCTTGTTTATATGAATCCTAAATAGGACTTTTATATTCATCTTGTAATCCTGACTATTCATAATATCTTTACACACTCTTCACTAATAAAGTTGATTTTTACTATTTTAAATAAAGAACCTACCTCGTCCACATAATACTGAAAAAAAAAAAACTTGCATAAGCGGTGCCTCTCATTTGGCATTACAAAAACATTCAGCTTCAAAGTTGAAAAGCAAACGCATAATTAAATATATTACTATTTTTAAATAATAATAGTAATAATTTTAATACTATTTATTATTATTCTAACGAAATGCTTTTTAATTAAACAATGAAAATTAATAAATATTAATTATATATAATATTATTAAATTAATATAAATAATATAATAATATAATTAAATAATATATAATATATATATATATTATAATAATAAGTAATATAAATAAAATTAATAATATAAATATATATACATATATATAAATGATATATTACTTAAATTAAATTAATATAATAATTAAAATATAATTAATATAATAAAAATAAAAAAAATATAAATAATTATAAAATATAAATATATTAAATTAATATTAATAATTAATATAAATATATTATAATAATAAAATTATAATAATAAATAATAATATATTATAATAATATATATATATATATATTATATACATATATTATTATAATATATATAGATAAATTGACCTGAAGGTTCTCGGCGTAGACCTGAGACTATAAAATACGTATGTAATAGAAGAGATATGTTTATTGATGTTTTAATAACAAACAATTTTAGTTATTATATAATAATTAATAAAAAATAAAATATATTTAAGATTAATATTGATAAAAACTCTTTATAAATAACTGATAATCCATAATATCGATCAACATAATAACATACAATGAGAAAATGAGATCTGACTTTACTCAATAAATTATAATAATATATAGGCATATAATAATACTATGTGACAAAAATATTTTGGCTCATTGAAATCACTTTAATATGTAACACCTGGTCAATCGAAAAAGCCACAAAAGATACTTACCCTTTAAAAATAACAATATAAATAATAATATAAAAGAAGCATATTACCTCAAATGAATAAAAAAATTAATTAATTTCATTCTGTCTATACTATTGGATATTAAAAAAACGATATAAAGGAATGATATTTCGCAAGTTCATAATTGATAAGAAGAAATAAATATTTAATAATTAAAGAAATATGCAGCCAAAAAAAATAATGGAATCAATTAAAGTTGCATAGTAAGTTGTGCAGATAAACTACTGTTTGTGATATCCTAGACTGAAACCAACTGCTAACGAAGCTCCATTGAGTAGAAAAAGCAGGTGTGGTTAATGCTCAGGTGAACACAAAAAAGCATCAGATTATCTTCATTTTGTCAGCACTAATTGTTGCTTAAGAAGTGGAGTATAATTATTAAGTATTGTTATATACAATGTAAGTGTGTGACTGTAGGGACAATGTGATTACAGAGTGAAGATGAACGATGCGTTAAGAAAGTAAAAAAGATATAGCGTAAGGGATGGGTAATTGAGATTTGTCATATTACGGCCTGCAATTGTATAGGAGGTTGTGTCGGAGAGTGAAGAAAGATGACTTCGCAACTTTACTGACTATAATTGCGAAGGATTGAAACTGAAGTAAAGTGAATAGAAGAATTTTGTTGAAAACAAGCAATAGGTTAGAGTAATTAAGTGTGAACGGAGAGTTCTATTAGAAACTGTTGGGAAGGATGATTGTGTGCGGCTCTATACAGAAGAGACAGAGACATATAATAACCAGGAAGAAAGAAGACACAGAAGGATATAAAAATAAGAATAAAAGGATATTTTGCATAGATAAGTGGTAAACTCAGAGTAGTTTAGCGTTTTCAATTTTTGGTCAACATAGATAAGACAACCGTGTTGAATGGAATATATTCAGTATGCTCACGGCATTTACGAGTGGAAACGACTCGACGGTTAATCTCTGAATTATATCCTCGCTCATTAAATCTTAATTTGAGCCGATAGGTAACTAAGACGAAAGGATTGATGTGTAGAAGAAGTTGATGAGTAGTAGTGTGACGCCCTTAACATTGTGTTTCAGAAGCAATAGGATTACTATTTGGTAGATTGTATGTCTCGTTAAAGAGGCGCAGAAAGGTATTATATTACTTAAGTTAATGGGCTATGCACCTGGAATAGTGTTGTGTGAAAGTGCGTACTCTAGAAGAGACACTTTTTGTAGAGTGTTACATATTCAGTTTATTATAGAGGTGAATATTCGATTCGAACGCTCTGCGCTGAGTCTCGCTGTCATATATCTTGTCTTATACTTTGGTATCTGTGCTGTGAGTATTCTATAACGCCGTCTATGTCGAGCTCTCTCTTATACGTTCCGGAGTAGCTTCTGGCGATGAGCAGTTACTAGCTCCTCCTCTACTATAAACGGTTCAAGTGGGTACATAAGCGTTAATCCTTGCTCATGCTTGCTCATCCTTATAGGGGCAATTAGCTTTATTGACAAGCTGATCATGCTATACCTATCTCAAATGATTAATATTTTGAAGCATAAGGTTTTGTCAAAAAAGATAGATCCGTGACTAATCGCGCAGTGTATAGGTCATATGGCGCGATATAAAACTATAGAATATAGAGTGAATCAGTAAAAAGAATGGCATAAATGGTGTAGTTCTGGAGAGACTCGGGAACCTATGAGGTGCTATTGAATTACAAATACTGTTGATACGAGTATGAAAGAAATAATGACTTGAGGAATATGATATTTAGGTGTCTATGGATTTTGCTCTAACCAGGCATAGTGTAGAGTTAAATTTAAAATTTAGAAAATGCTAACTCTGCTTAAGGTTTATTTAGTAGTAAATATAGCTTTAATCGTGTTGCGTCATACGATATGCTTTTGTAATGGGTTACTCCGTATGCATGACGATAGATGAAGCGTACGTGTAAAAATAAATGGGAGCCGAAAGTAATCGCTTACTCAAATCGAGCGGAGCTGGGCAGTGATCATTTATTTGTTAAATGGGTGAGTTAGGAAAGAAATAGAGGTGGAGTTGACGGGAGTGTATCGTCTAGGTAATGATTGGAGTGAATACATGAGATATGCCTAGAAGTCGTAGGGTGGCTCAATCCTTAATATATTATACGTCGTATAGAATCTTTCTCTTGTGAATGGCGTAAATTCTGTATAGTAGTTTAGCATCGAGGGATATCTATTGAGTTCAGTAATCATTTTGGTATAGAGTGATGTGTAAAAGATGGGTTTATATATCTATAATTGAATAAGTAACTAATATCGTTACAATATGATAATAAAGGCTTTATTGTTGTTAGTGAGTAGAGTGAGATCAAGTCCTCGGTTGTAGATAATGATGTATTGTGTCATATGATTGAGTAGATGCATGACTGTGATAACAATAGTATGTCTGAGTTATAAACTAATTTGTAGATATATGATGAATGAACAGGAACGTAATGTTGCAGATGTGTAGTAGGAAAGTTTGATGATAATGGTGTGATAAGGTGTGTAGCTAGGATGTCATATTAATAATTCCATTCCAGCAATGGAGATATTGGTAAAGTTACCCAATATATCCTCTGGGTTGGCTCTAACTCACGTGGTGAGGTTCGTTTTACGTCTTATGAGCGGTTATATGTCTAGATTTTACTAGTTGGTTGTCTGTTGCATTATAAGATAGTAAGAAAAAATTATAGGTCGTGGATCTTAGAAGAGTGTAGTATAGATACTAAAAGATATCTCATATGTAGTTGCAGAGTGGTGCAAGTCATATGAATAATGGCTGTCTCTTAGTATGTTGTTAAGTAAGGTATATTTGAAAAAAACAAAATGTTGAAAATTGATAAGACTGATATAGAGATAATCGGGTGATAGTATAAGTTGAAAAGTGATTTATGAAGATGAATTAATGTTAGAAGGCATGCTGTCTTGCGCTAGTGTTTCACGTATCATTTTGAAAGTTCTAATGGATAGTTAGCTCGGTGGTGGTTAGCGTGTAGTCAATAAATTGGATATGAGTGTGCTGGTGAAATCGAGGAGCTGGGAGACCTTGATTTAGATACAATATTGGAGTTGAGTCAGTTAAAGATATCATCTGTGAGTGCAGAAGAATATTGTCGTTTGATCAGAGGCGCAACGCACAGAATTATTTAGTGTGCCTATAATTGTGTATCAGTGAATGGTGCGGTGTCTTCTGATGAAGCGAGATATGGTTTGATAGACTTCTTAAATTCTTTTTAATTTATCGCAACGTTAATTTTATTACACTCACATTGACAGGAGCTACCTGCCCAATATATAGAGGCTGCTCGAGGTTCTCGTTATAGCTTTAAGACGTGTGAGATTTTTCTATAAACTGCTCGAGCATTTCTCTCACCTAATATAAAGTAATTAATAAAAGTGGCTGGTAAAACTGGGCTTTTCTATATTTCAGACTTGTAGTCTTTATTCTTCTACTGACTTATTTCTAGTTTATCAGTAGTTAATAGATTACGCCTCATTACCCCTACTAGTTTTAGGGTGAGAGATAAGGTGTGAGGTGATATAGATAATATATTAATAATTTAAATAATCATATATAAATATATAAATAATAATTAATAATTAATTAATAATAAATAATATTAATAATAATATGAATATAATAATAGAATAATAATAATAAGTATATAATAATATATAATAATAGCTAATAATAATAATTAATATAATAATAATAATTTAATATATTAATAAATAATAATAATAAAAAACAATGTGTAATAAATTTTATATTTAGTTGTAATAATAATAATACAATTTTTAATAATTATATTAATTAATTTAAGAATATATAATAATTATAAATAATTTATAAAAACATAATTGAATAATAATTAAATAAATATTTAAATAAATAATAAATAAATAACTAAATAGATAAATAGATAAATAAATAATAATAATAATATTATTAAAATAAATAATAATAATATACAAAAATAATATATAATAATAATATAATATAATAATTATATCAATATAATAATTTCATATATTAGATTAATAATAATAATTGACTTTATTATAAATATTTAATTCATTAAACTATTATGTCATCGTTTCTTCACATTATTATGTATTATGTGTGCAATAATTATAATATATATATTAAGTATTTATATTCAATAAATATTTATTTTTATTAAGGCGCTTTTATATATTCTGGTGAATTTGGCAGAGGGATAATAAATTCTGAAGCCGAAAAAGTTTAAATTATTAAGAGCTCATCTCATTAAACATTATATATTAATGCTCAGAACATTGATCTTTTGCTTACTCAAGTTATTTATACCAATATGTAATATAATCTCTTCACATTAGAGACACGAAAAAAATTGAACGATGTGACACATTGGCAGCATAGGATCTCATTGCCGGATATTTTGACAGCATCGACGATGGACCGCATGTTGCACCGATTCAGTATCGTTTCCATCAGTTAAAGGACAATATATATATATGATAACTATATGCCTCCTCAGGTGTCATATACTCTAAACTGAGCTCATACCATATCCTCAAATATCTACTGAAATAATATAATACTATAAAATTTGGACATTTTCTACAATGAAATCTAGATTTTATAAAGCAACCGATGATTATTATATACTGTTACTATTGGTAAATTACCAATTTTTTTTTGATATAGTGAATGATAATGTGAGTGTATTAGGTACTTACATAGTTTGTGCTATATATATTATTAGTATATCCATAGTATGTACGGCATATATTAATTGTCTCATTTATCGTGACTTGGCATAATTATGAGTATCTATAAAGCTCTAGATAATCATTATTAAGGGTATCTTTATTCAATAAGTGGTATCCGAAAGATTTGGCGCGGCAGTTTTATAAGATTTCGAAAGTTTCGATTGTTAACACCTTCTATAATAACTCACGATAAGTGCTCTCCTTTACAGATTGTCATGCTCAATACGTGCATGTCTAACAGTGCTATATCTATTATGAGCCGAATTTTAGCTTAAGACTTATATACTCATAAAGTGTGATTACGACCTCCTCATTAATAAACAACGTTAGAAGGAAAAAGGTCATGAGTTGGTGAGGAGTAATATTGTGAGTGAATAGAAATATTATATTAATAATTATAAATTTATGTTGACTTTGAATCAAGAGTTTCTTCTCCTAATATTTAAAGCATTAGAACTAAGTAACAATACTTTTAATGTATATATTAATTATATTATATATATAATATAATATATATATTAATTAAATAATTATATATAATATATTAATATTATATATATATTATATATAATATATATCATATAATATTAATATGTGTGTTAGTTGTGTGATATGTGTATTATAGTGAAATTAAATATATATGTTAGTTTATATCATAATAGTATAGTACTGTTTTATGAGTAATGAACTTTGTGATAGGATATTGAGTACTATATAAAGATGAATACCTTACTCGGTGCTTAGCGATATTGCTCCTATATTAGTAACTAGCGTTATCATCTTCTGCGTGCAGGATTGGAGGCGCTTGATGATTGTAGGCTTGCCGTAAATTTAATTAGAACTAGTATACCGTAATAATGTCGTCTCTATTAGTCATAATTAAAATATACTTATATTATTTATTCTTAGACGTTTACTCCTAGTCTTCTATTTACTAACTCGCTTTTTAAAGTACCTCAAGAGTTAAATTTTATCTTTCAGTTCTTTTAATTATCAATTCATCTTTTTTTTTATGTTTTATATTGGTTTTTAGTGAATTATGTATAGTTATGGTTTTTTAGGTATGATAGTTAGTACTAGTACATGGTGATTCGCACCGTCATTACTATTAAGCTCGTTTGGTTATGCCTGTAGTGTAAACTCACACACAGCTAACATAACATCATATACTCAACATATCAACACATTACCATCACACACATACTATAACTAACTAACACTACATATCAACAAATAATCTAAAGCTAATATGCTGACACACACACACACCAATACATAAACATTATATCATTAAATTAATCATTTAGTAGAAATTCTTAGGAATAAATGTTCATCTCATCTCTGCTCCTCTCTTTAATTTAAATAATATATAATTATTATTTAATTTATATAATATATTAATATTTTATAATATCATGAGTGTAATTCATTATATATTTAACTAAGCAAAATAGTAATATTTACGTTTTATCGTATTTCATAGTATAAATAATATATTATATTTAGTATATCTTTAATAATAACTAATATAATAATGTTTTACATATTAATGAAAATTGATACGGAATTTTCGTAATGAACCAGGCCTTACAATTACCATGAGGCCCTCCAGTGATATTGAGGTTACGTAAGAAGCTCTCATGTACTGACCATTAAGAGTGATAAGAAAAGTACTATCCGTATATATATAATACTCAATTTTTATTATATTTTTGATTATGAAGGTATTATTTTTATTGTAATTTATACTAACAATTCAATTATTAAAGATTCTTATTAATGTGTTTTTGCATTTATTTTCCTGAGAGTTATTTCATATTATATAAAATCACTATATTTATTATCTCTACGTGTACTTAGTAATAATATAATATCATACATAATGATAATAACTCAATCATTAATATATTTAGTATTAATTCCTCGGCGCTATAGTATATATAATATATATATTTTATTATTGTGTATATATTATATATATTATATATAATTATATATATATATATAATATATACTATTAATAAATAAATATATGATATATATATATATATAATATATATAATATTATAGAAAATATATATATAGGTATATATATATAGTATACAATATAATAAATATAATTAAATATAATAAATATATAATATCAAAATATAAATTTATAATTAATATATATAATATATAAATATAATAAAAGATATATATAGAGAATATAATATATATTAATATATAAGATATATATAATATATATATATAATTAATATATCTATATTAGTATATATATATTATATATAATATATGATATATAATATTATAAAATTAATATACAATAATTATTAATATATATTATAATATATATTATTAACTATATGTATATATATTAACAAACGATAGTAATAATATTAATATAAATTATAGCTGCTTAAAAATCGCGTAATTTTTAACATCATATTTATATATGTAGAATATCCTCCTGATGTAGAGAAGAAAATTATAATAATCCAATATTCTGACATATGCAATGAAATATATATATATATATTATATTTATATTTATAAAATTTATTATTTATATCATATATAATATATTAACTATACTATATAATAATTAATTTATATTAATATATTTAATATATACATACATATATTATATAATAATATAGTATTAATATATTATATAGTAATAAACATAATCGATATAAGATTGAAACATTTCGAATTTTATCAATACTTATTTATAATTTAGATTATGGTATATACGAAGCATAATATTATTATGGGTCATGTGGTAAAGGATGGATGACGGTCCGTTGATTAAAGCGGATGCATGGTGGTTGATGTGTGCTGGGTGAAATAGAAATGTGTTAGGTTTGTTGTTGTTTGTATACATTATATGATTCTTTCAAGTTTTTAGGTTGATATTATAATTAGTTTAAGATTGTTTTTAAAACTTTGCTTCTATATGTTTAAGTTATTTTACGCGTTGGTCTAGTAGTTGATAATGGACAGGTTATTGGTTAAACATTTAATTACTTTATATTATAATGTTAATAATTAAACTTGCAATTATTTTTATTTAGAGTGATATTGCTTGTAACAGTATAGGCCTTAGGTATAGTTTTATAATTGTGATGATTACTATTTATTACCTTATATTTAATATATAATAGTAATATTCAGTTGAATATACTTAGTTACATGTTTTTAGACATTTATCCTCCTCAATACGGCCGTAGGTTAACGACGGGCATATGTTTTTAATTATTTACCTCTATAGTCATAACATCTATACAGAAACTAAATTTATATGTTGTAGCATCTATGGCGATAATAATCTATTTATTATGCATCATTTGATTGTCCCTAGTGATTTGAAATAAAGATGATGTTGTTATGATAAATATTGATGTGATGTATATACTCTCATGGTAGTTTGGCTGGTTACGATAATGATCGATCAGAGTTTAAATCGATTAAACAACAGTTATTTCGAGTTAAGTTATAGCCATCACGGATCAATTAAGGTTTAGATATTAACTCTCTTCGCTACGGCCTGTACTATTATACTGCTTATCATGTTTCTTATAAAAGAACAGTGAGAAAACATTTTGTTGTATAATGTGAGTACTAGCAGAGATCCCATTGTTCTTATGTGATAAGGTATTGTAGTTGATATGTTTAATACTGATTATTTAGTTTGGTTGATATTAATATTATAGTTTCAAAATGTGTTTAAAACTTTGTCCTCCATAGTTAATTTAAGCATATTATAATTCTCGATTATGTGTATAGATAGTAGGTACAGAGTTATATAATAATTTTGAAGGGTTTTTGTATTTAAAATATTTAATATATTCATTTATTATATATAGTGATTTTTAAACCTTCGAAGTAATTATTTAGCTTAAATGTACTGAATGACTATTAAAATGTGTATAAGTATGTGCTCTAATTTATTTTTAATATATAAAAAGAATGAAAATTTAGTGAAAACATTAAATGTGATATTTGTTAATAATAATTTATGTTATTGCTAATACATAATGAAAAGCTTTTATATTGTGTGTTGTATTAAGGTGCACCAAAAATTACAATGCCCATATAGTGTATAGTAAGAATAATGAAAAAGTGAATAGTAAGCATGATATGTATCGCTGATGTGGGAATAAGGTTAGTGGGGTTAATGGTGTCGTTTTGTTAGTGTACTGCATTCGCTATTTTCATGAGGTCATAAAGTACAATTTTAATAATATTTCTTTAATATAATATATATTGTATTAAAAACTATATATCAAAATTAGTTCTCATATTAAATGTTTGATTATCCAAAAAATAATTGAACCTTCTTATATCAGTATTTTACAGCCCTTTTTTTTTAATTTAAAAGATAAAACTGGTATGTCA
>JABUQX010058849.1:0-2500 GCA_015478945.1 Trachelipus rathkii | reverse complement strand
ATATATATATATATATTAGTATATATATATACTCATATATATTATTAAAATATATATATAAATTGTAATTATTCACCAATGGAAGTATCTATTTATAAAATCATTGTTCTTATTGTATCACTATTGATTGTATATTTATTATTATTATTATTATATTATTATTTTATTATTTATTATTATTATTATTAATTATTATGTTTATATATTATTATATATTATTTATTATTATTTATTATATATATATATATATATATAAATGTAGGTTTAAGATCATTATAAATTTATATTTAGTTATATATACATAAAATACTATATATGAATATATATAATGTATATAAAGATAGATAAATATACACATACACACACATATATATATATATATATATATATATATAATTATATATATAGTAATAATATATATATATATATAAATACTGATGATATATAATATATATATATATATAATATATATATATACTACGTTTATAAAATACTTACACGTACAGATATAACCATTAAGTATGATAATATATATTATAATATATTATATATATACTATATTATATATATATAATATATATATAATATATATATATATACATATAAATTATTATTATTATTATTATTATTATTATTATTATTATTATTATTATTATTATTATTATTATTATTATTATTATTATTATTATTATTATTTATTATTAATTATTATTATTATTATTATCATTATTCATTATTATTATTATCATTCATTATTATTATTATTATTATTCATTATTATTATTCATTATTATTATTCATTATTATTATTCACTTATTATTATAACCTAGGCGTGCTGTAAGCATAATTTAGGCCGGCTTATCTTTACTAGGTCCCAAATGCAAGCAATGCATAAAAAAATTATATCTTACCAAGTGTACGAATCGGTTTCGGAAATTACAGTACGGAATTCGAAAAATATTTTTAATCACTTTCACAACAAAAAAAAAATCACGGTATGCCCTTAAAAATTATTTCACTGCATTTAATCACTCTTAAAAAAAATTATTTCTCCGTTTTTCCAGTGCACCTTACGCATCAAAATTCTCGATAACCGATAACGACGGCTTCGTAAAATGTGTAGGATGGGGATGATCTTAAAAACCGAACGAAAGTTAAAGTGAAATGCGATAGCAGTTATTTTCTAAGTACTGTATTTGATAAAAAAAAACTTTTGGGTTAGCGTCATTAAAATAAGTAAAAAAAATTAAGAATATTAATATGTAACCGATTTTAAATTTATATACGTGGTAGAGATGAAAAAAAGTTAAAGAATTAAAGTGAACGAAACTTAAACTGAAATCTCAGAATTTTTCGTTAAAACGCTTATCAAAATCTGAAACGTTTTCCCAGCCATTTGAAAAGAGATTGCTTTTAATTTTTTTCAATATTCTTTATAGTTTAGTTGATTTTTTTTAATAAGTTCGATGAATTCGTTTTTAAATAACGAGAAGAATGGTATATTAATATCGTTTGTACGATGCAGATTAATTAAGTTATTTTAAAAATTTTAAAATGTTGAAGAAGGAATATTGGCTGATGATGGTCTTCATCGACCGCCATTTTTTAGGACTATTTTTATTGTATCTTATTTTCCCTAAAACTTTTAAAACTGTAAATGTAGTAATTTTAGTTATTAATTAAATTAGTATTTAATTTACTTTATTGAGTGTGCATTATAACCATCGTTATTTAATGAAATTAATTTTATTATTAAAACTTTGCTGGAGAAGCCTTATTCAAAAATGGCTTTCTCGACTTCAACAAGAGTTTATCAAATTTTAATTTTGTTTTTCTCTTTCTTATTTCTTTATTAATTTTTCCTTAAAATTGCTTAAGCATTTACTGCAGTATTTTTAGATTTTTAATTTAATCAAATGTAATTTACAAATTGTGCTGTGACTTTTATCGAGTCTTATTTGAAACTTTAGTAAAATTTTATCATCCGAAGAAATGGTGCAATGTTAGGAATTGGCTTCATTTCTCCAGCCAAAAAAAAAATCATTATTAATTTTCTAATATTATTTAAAGTTCAGTTGATTTTTTTGGAAACAGGTTCGGTGAATATGTTTTTACATAACGAAAAGAATGATATCTGAATGAAACTAGTACTATGAAAATTGAATTAGTTATTTAAAAAAAAATCAAATTCTGAAAGTAGAATCGTTGGTTTCTGGGCGGCTAATGTTATTGTATGGTACTTTGAACACGTGGTTTTGAAAATTCGAAGATAAGAGAATGCGGAGCATTTGAATTAAAATTATTTAACTATTTTTAATGAAAATGGTATATTTGCAATTGAATGAATATGGTGTTGCAAATATATATATATTTTATGTATATATATATATATATATATATATATATATATATATATATATATATATATATATATATATATATATATATATATATATATATATATATATATATATATATATATATATATATATGTAACAT
>JABUQX010058848.1:70000-80444 GCA_015478945.1 Trachelipus rathkii | reverse complement strand
AGGAAGCGGACGTGGCTGCGCCCACCTCTCCGCCAAATTACTTAATATGTAATAATCATGTTATTACAATAGAGTCATTAACAACATATCTCTTATTATAATAAACTGTGTGTAAAGCATCAACCGAGAAAGAAGGATTGTTATTTTAGCAGCCATACGAGCTGGATGTGTTTGAGAGTCAGATATTAGGGCAGTAACCGGCAGCGTGCCGTGGCATCATACTTAAAATTAACATTGTCTATTCAATAATTAAGTATATTATTCCCATTGCAATTACATTCTAATTATTATTATCTGACATACCATATATATTTCACTTTGCATATTTAATAAACTTTGACCGCATCAATCACTTTCACTAATCATCCCCAGCATTAATTACTTTTCTAATCTGTCTGATTTAATATCAGATCAATTTTGGTAACAGCCCAGAGTGACACCCCCTTTTGAATAAAATAAATGCAAATAAGCATTTTGGCGACAATTCCAGTTGTGACCTTACATCATTATCATATAATTAAAATTACCTTCTGTACAGTGACCAGCCTTGTGATAAATAAATATAAACGGTGATAAATTAGTGAAAGTGTTATCAAAATAACAGTGGTCGCTATTAATTAATAACAGTGAAAAGTGGTATTAAAAATCATAAATACTAAATTCTGCGTGAAGAACCAAATTCTGTATTAACAAAAAAACAATAATTGTGGAAATACAAAAGTCGCAGTTTAAAAATAAAGAAAAAAAAGAAGAAAGTGAAACGCTCTCAGTAGTTTGGCCACAGTTCAGAGCCAACTTCAGGAATGAGGGCGTAGCGTGTTCTTATCAGCGTAGCTGATAAGAACCCATGTTTTTAATGATAAGTTAATTGCTTTGTCATGTTATTTCGTAATTATTTTTTATTACGCGCTCTTGCGCGTGCGCATACACATACACATTATTATTATTATTATTATATTATTATTATATTATTATTATTATTATTATTATTATTATTATTATTATTATTATTACGTCGAAGATTCGTTTCCCGAAGGAAACGAATCTGAGGTCGTTTTACGCACTGCTCGACTCCGGGTCTAATCCGATCCGACTCCTGTCCCGCTTCGTCCCGCACCCCACCGCACCGCACCGATTCCGTCTCATCCTCTGAAGTTTTTTCTTAATGTTATTATTTATTATTATTATTATTATTATTATTATTATTATTATTATTATTATTATTATTATTATTATTATTATTATTAATGAAATGATTTTAAGGCATCTGGCTCCGGTCCAGCTCAGCCTAAATGGCCTTCCGCACTGTTATAGTTTACATGGTTTAGAGTTATCGTCTCGGGTTTAAAATTGGAGGGGTTAGATGATGAGTAACCTCGTTTGTATACGAAGTTAACGTACCCGGGGGTCCCCGAAGGGGACCCACCCATTAAAAAATCAAAGTGTTTGTAATTGGGTTGAAATTTGGTGAGAGGCTTCAGAGTTGAATTCTAGAAAGATTAGTATTGGATTCTGAGGATTTGGCTCCGGCACCGCTGAGTTAATAACCGTCGTATCACAACAATATTGGTGTGTTTTATGGTTTATCGATCCGTAATGCACGAATATGTTGTTATAAGCCCGTATAGGGTGTCAGGTCATTTGTGGACAGGCCCACAAAACTTGAATACTGTCGTGAGAAGGCTGAAACTCGTTCACCTATCATATAAGTTATCATTACTGTTTGCCAGTGTTAAATTATGTTGAGCACCAGGAGGGATGCTGGCACCCAAAAAACTTTAAATATTGACGTAGAAAGATGAAACTACGGTACACCTATCATATAAGGTACTACTTACTTATGGGTTAAATAGCCGCATACACCCTAAAGGGGGTCTCCGGGACCCCAAACCTGAAATATTAACCATAGACGATGAAACTCTGTTATATACGCCATCATATAAATACACCAGAGATATAAAGTTAAATAGCCGTCCCCGCCTAAAGGGGTACCGGACCCCAAACCTGAAAATATTGACATAGAATGATGAACTCGGTATATACCCATCATATAAGGTACTCACATCATATATAGGTTAAATAGTTCGCACACACCCCAAAGGGGGTCACCGGGACCCCAAACCTAAAATACTGGCATAGAACGATGAAACTGGTATATCATCTTTCTTATGATGTACTTCGATACAGAAGAGAAAAAAAATTTAAAAAAAAAAAAAAATTTTAAATTTAACAAAAAAAAAAAAAAATTAAAAATTAAAAATTAAAATTTTTTTTTAAAAATTTAAAAAAATTATAAAAAATTTAAAAAAATTAAAATAAAAAAAAAAATAAAAAATAAAAAAATTAAACATTTTTTATTCGTTTTAAGTTTATAACTTAAAAAATTTACGTTTTTTTTATAATCAAAACAGGGCTGTGGAGGCTCAGGAAAGGCTCTGGAGCCTCCCAGCTTCCCCTCTCTCGACCCGCTCACGCCTCCCGATATATGATCTATTGATTCATATCCATATTTTGATAACATAACACAAAACTTTCATGTATTTTCGTTTTACATGCTTTAAACAGTTTGTTTTTACTAAAATTTTACGCTTTTCATATTTATAACTTAAGAAATTTGTATTTTTACATACCCTAAACCTGTAAATCAGTAAATCAAACCATCCACCCCACCCCCTCCCTAAACAAATCACTGTTATTTTACATTACATAGTAATTATTTGACCAAATTTTAAGCATAACCTGTCTCGATTATTATACTGGATCACTGAATATATGTAAGTAACAAAGTTCTCTACATCAATACAGCAACATAGCATTACCTGAACTAAGACAGGAAATAAGTAATGTACATTCACAACCTAACCATCTTAAACATGATAACGAACTAACATTAACAAGTTCCATACTTAACCAACAATGAAACGTATACATTGCATACAAAAACGAAACCTACTTACACTTTTTCTAACATATCACTGATATTTTACATTAACATAGTGACTCTACAAAAATTTATCACAATCTTGTGTATTATATCAACTGATAATGAATACAGCTAACGAACAAAAGTTTTCACATAATAACAGCAAACATAGCTCACCTGAACTATTGAATATATGTTCAATGACGATTCTAACACATCCTATTCACGCCTTTTTCTAACATTCATAGGAATTTCCATTAACAATTAGTAATCATTTAACAAAAATTTTATCATTACATTGTCTAATTGTCATCCTAATCAAAGAATATATACTAACGTAACAAAGCTTTGCACATAATAAAGGCAACATAGTCTTTCAAATGAACTACTGAATATATGTTTATCACATCAATCTAACATCCCTTAGACACAAATAAACAGTTGTAACAAAGTCCTATACTTAACAACAGTAAAGAACTAACAATGCCATACAGAACGTACAGACACGACTGCGAATGCGAAATAATTCATTTATACAAATCAGCAGCACGCTGTGTTAGTTTTATTTATTTAGTTATTTTATTTATTTTAATTCATTTCTTTAAAAGTTTTTTGTTTTTAAAAAAAAAACTTCTTTATGTTTTAATTTTATTTCTTGAAAACTTTTTATTTTTTAAAAACTTTTATTTTAATTTTCTTTCTTTAAAACCTTTTGTTTTAAAAAACTTTTATTTATTTTTAATTTTATTTCTTCTAAACTCTTAAATTTTAAAAAAAAGTTAATTTTTTAATTTTTATTTCATTAAAACTTTGTTTTTACTAAAAAATTTTTACTTCTTTCACGCGTTTATAACGTAAAAAATTTGGTTTTTTACACACCCTAAAACGTTAAAACAGGGAATCGTAAATCAGACCACCCATCCCTCTCTCCCGCCCCTCCCAACCCTGATCTAGTGAGGTATTGAGCTATTTGATCTATTGATTCAGTCATATATCGAGTATCATTTTGGGTAAACATAGCATAAAATTGAGTTCTTTTTATACTAACCATCGCGAATATATCTTGACGTAACAAAGTTTCCACGTCAATAACGCTAACATAGCATACCGTGATGCAAGAATATAATGTAAAACATCAAACAACATACCTTAAATAACGAAATAAACCAGTCAACATAACAAAGTACCATACTTACAACAAGAAAATAACCAACGTTGCATACAAAACCCTATTCACCCTTTTTCAAACAATCTCTAACATATCACTCGTTATTTACATTAATATCTTTTTATAAATTAAGCAACAAATTTATCATAACCTACCTAACTCATTATCATACTGACAATGAAAATAATGCTAACGTTAACAAAGTTTTCGCATCAATAAAGCTAACATATATACCTGACACTAAGTATAATGTACAACAGCAAAACCTAACATACCTTATGTATGCGCATAAACAGTCACATTAACAAAGCTACCATAAAACTAACACAGGAAATGTAACTATCGCAGCAATACAGACGTACTCAGTTCACACCTTTTTTTAAATCATATTCTAACGTATCACTGTTATTTATGCACTAATAGTAACATTTAAACAAAAATTTATCATAATCTTAACTAATTATCATACTGACCAACGAAGAAATGCTAACATAATAATTTCACATCATAAAAGCAACATATAATCTGTCCTAAGAATATAAGGTGCACCAGTATCAAACCTAACATACCTTTAACACGAATAAACAGTTAACTATCTAACAAAGTTTTCATACTTACACCAACAGTAAACAGTACTAAATTGCATTACATGCCAAGTACCTATTCATACTTTTTTCACACATATCTCTGACATATCCCCTGTTATTTTACATTCACATAGTAACGTTTAACAATAATTTCCCATAACCTAACCTAATTATCCTAAAGGTCTACGACATATATGCTGATAACAAAGTTTCCAGCATCATAAAGCTAACCATATCATAGCCTGACTGAAGGATTTTAACGCAGAATGACAAAACCTAACATACCTCCCGCTCGGAATAAAATGCTAACAATAACAAAGTTCCATACTTTAGACAGTCAGTAAAGTAACTACATTGCATACAGAACGTAACGTATGAAGCTGATGGGTTAAATATTCATTTACCATATCAGTATAGAGCTGTGTTTTGTTTCTTCTAATTTTTAATTTCATTTCTTTAAGACTTTTGTTTTTAAAAAACTTTTAATTTATTTTATTTCCTTTAAAACTTTTTTGTTTTTAAAAAAACTTTTCCATTTATTTTAGCTCACGCTATTATCAGGAAGACCAAATCATTTCCTTCGAAACTTATAATTTTTAAATTCTATTTCTTTAGCGGTTTGGCTTCACTATCATACTCATTCTTCTTACCGTTAATAACATTAATAAGTTACATTTTACACATACCAAAGCTGTAAAACAGTAAATCAGTCAATCAAACCCCCACCCTATCAACCCCACCCTCGCTGTGATTCTATTGATCTATTGATTCAACGTCACACCATCGAGTTAGGCATTTTTGAATAAACAACAACATAAAACTAGTTCTTTAAACCTTGACCAAACGTATATTAACTACGTTAATCAAATTTCACATTAAAAAAGCTAACCTAGCATCAACTGATGTAAGAATATAATGTGAATCACAAAACCTAACATACCTTATCCATGAATAAACTGTCAACATTACCAAAGTTCCACACTTAACATACAGTAAAATAACTAACTTAGCATAATAACGTAACCTATTCACTTCATCTTATCACCATGATCTCCAACATGGTATGATAATTTTACATCAATTTCACATTTTATAAAGCTGACAATCGATATTCTCAAGCCAAGAATCATAATGCATAACCTAACCTAGTTAACATGCAGAACAACGAATAAAGGTTAACATTAACAAAGTTCAAACTTTTTCACTAAAGTTTCAGCATACAATCTCGATGAATTTGTTCAAACTCCTCAGCTTTTCGAAACATACTGCAATACATATGATTTCTGGTCTGGTCGTTTTCCGAAACATTATCGTCAATATCATCTGATTCTTTGTTTTGTTAACAAAGTTTTACTTCCCACTTAACAACAGTAAAGGTAACTAACATAACATACAATAAATTGAACTAATCACTTTTTCAAAAATATCTCTAACATAACAATGTTAACTTTTTTTACATTAACATGGTAATATTTAGAACAAAAAATTATCATACCATTGCTTAATTATCCTTACTGTCACAGAATATACGCTAACGTAATACACAGCTTTTCAACATCAAAATAAACTAACATAAGCATAACCCGACTAGAAAATATGTGCAACAGACAAACCTAAGACACTACTGCCATATGATAAACTGTTACATTAACAAAGTACCGCACTTAACATCAGTAAATAACTAAATTTGTCCGCAACGTAACATATTCACATTTTTTTTTCAAACATTTCTCTAACATTTTAACGTTAATTTTACGATCTGACACATGGTAATATTTAAACAAAAATTTATCACCACCTTGTCTAATTATCAATACAGAGCAGCGAATAATATGCTATACAGTAACAACGTGTTTTTTAAATTATGACATAGTAATCATTTAACAAAAATTGGGTATAACGAAAGACCTCGTAAAGATATCAACAACGACGTAGAGATGCGAGTAGATGTCATCGTACCAGCCAGCGAAAAATGTCTTACTGATTGAAACCGTATGCGTAAGCAGTCCTTAAAGGTAATTGAGATTCCTTCTCTTTCAACCGAATAGTTCGAGAATTTTATTCAACTCCGCCCACTTTTTTTCGAGACATTATGCAATACCTATGATCCTCTTGTCTGGTTCGTTTTCGAAACACTACACAATACCAATGATTCTTGTTTTGTTAACAAAGGTTTCACACTTAGCGCAGTAAGTACCTAACATAGCATACAAATCGTAAACCTATTCGCATCTTTGTCAGCATATAATCTAACCATACAATGTTAATTAAATTAACATGGTAAATCATTTAACAAAAATTTATGCACAACAGATGTTTTAATTCAATCATACTGGATCAACGGAATAATTCTAACGTAACAAAGTTTCCATATCAAAAAAGCTAAACTAGCAATAAATGAATAAGAAAAATAATGTACAGAGACAAAACCTAGCACAGCTTTATGCATGATACGCTGTTAACATTAACAAACAGTCCAACACTTAACATCAATATAAGTAACTAACATTGCATGCACAACGTAACCTATTCATACTTTTTTCAAAGCGTATCTCTAACATATTAACGTTACTCCTTACAATGACCACAGTGCATTTAGCAAAAAATGCACATAACATTGTCCGGATTAATCATACAGACCAACTATTGATTCAAGTCACATTTCGAGTCTCATTTCGGATAAACTAAATAATACAAGTTCTTTATATTACTAACCATCGATATATTCTAACGTAACATTGTTTTACATTAATAAACCTAACATAGCATTACCAGAACTAACATATAATGTACAATGACAAAAACTAACACACCTTACGCCCGACGACTAAACTACTTAACATTAACAAAGTTCCATATCTTAACAACAGTAAAGTACCTAGCGCAGCATACAAAGTAACCTATTCACACATTTTTCATGCATATCTCTAACATAATGTTATTTTTACATTACACTATTGATTTACATCGCATTTCGCAGTATCATTTTGAATAAACAACACGAAAAATGAAGTTCTTTATATACTAACCAGGCGAATATTGCTTAACATAAACAATGTTTTATATTAATGAAGCCTAACATAGCATTCAATGAGCCTAAGAAAATAATGTACACGACAACCCTAACACAACTTACGTTCGAATAAAACCGTGTACATTAACAAAAAGTTCCACCACTTAACATCAGTCAAGGTATGCTATCTATTGATACAAACGTAACCATTATACTTTTTTCCAAACATATCTCTAACACAATTAACGTTATTTTACATTTGACACACGTAATATTTGACAAAATTAATGCCTGACCTTGTGTAAATTATCAACAGACGCAACGAATCACTGTTAAACATAACAAATTCGGTTTTGTTCCAAACATAACATAAAAATAATTTCTTGAATAAAATATTCATATTCGGCTTTATTGGGAATTTGTGAATAGTGTTACTGATTTTGTAAAAGCTTATGTATAATCAGTTTAGAATCAATTTAACGGATTTTCGTATCCTATCTCGTTTCGCGATTACGTCGTTTCTTTTGTTCTTGATTTATTGTCTACGTTTTTGGGACGTCCATGTCATCCATTTGTCGAGCCATCCAGTTTTATGGATCAAACAGTGATACTTTACAGAAAATAATTCTGTAATAGGGTCGTGGAACCTCGATTCCCGGATATATATGCTTCCACGGGTGTAACATGCGTCCGGTTTATTTTACATCTATTTTAGTAATGCTATATAGCATTTAACTATACAGACCTGAACTAAGAATATATATGTATGTCAAACTTGGGGGCAACTCGCTGAACCTTACACACAAGTGATTGTTGCGAATTGGAAACGTATTTGTTAACATTTTAACAGATTAGGTTCCATAGCTTTCAGCTACGATAATTTGTACGGCTAGCGAACTAGGGCGTTATGCTTGGTTAGTCGAAGAATGCTAAGCCGTATTTCCACTACCGTTTGTGTTAGCATATTCTCCTTGATCATATCAATGTTAATTTTACACTAACAATATTTATAATTTACAAAAATTTAGCATAACCCGGTCTAATCATCATACACAGACAACGATATCAATGCTAACGTAACAATTTTTTACATCTACTTCGTAAAAGTTTAACAAAAATTCATCATAACATCATCTAAATATCAATAATCCCCAACGATAATTGCAAACAAACAAACTTTTAAAGATACATAAACATAAAATAACAAAATTTTAATCCTGATCCAAACATATAAAATTAAGTTCTTTGAATAAAATATCACGTACAGGCGTAATAGTTTTAGCTGATTAAAACGGTATCTGTAACATAGTAAGTCAAAGCCACCCATCCTTACAGTTCCCCTATCCACCCACTCGCCTATGATCTATTGAATCTATTGAGTCAAGGTCCAATATTTCGGTATCATTTTGGATAAACATATACATAAAACTAAGTTCTTTTATAACTGACCTACGATATATGCTTACGCACAAAGTTCAACCGTAGACAGGTGAATAAAACTGTAGACATAACAAATATAAAATTAAAGCTTTACTATAAGCAAATGATAGGTTTGGCAACATCGCATCCAGAGTACAAAGATGATTTGGCAACACTGGATGCAGGCCAATTGATGATCACCCAAAGGGGATGCCGCCCTGAAGGTGGTGAATCCACAGAATGGGGATCACCCCTAAAGGGGTGTAAGCGGGCATTACCCCTCCGCAGGAGGGGTGCCTCAGCCCCTTTCGGGCTGAGCCCAAACCGCGCTTACACCCCCTTAGGGTGATCCCATTCTGTGGATTGCACATCCTTAAGTTAATGTTATGCAGGAGATATGAAATTTTTTGTTTATTTTATGTTATTTAGGTTAAAAAGTTTATTCTGTTTTGCTTTGTTTTGTCTAATGATATTTAGATGAGTTATGCATGAATTTTTGTTAAATATACAGAAAGTTGATGTAAAAATTGCTCTACGTTAGCATTATACTTCGTTGTTCTTGTATGATGATGTAGACAGGTTATGGCTAACATTTTTGTTAACTGATTCCGATGCTTAGTGATAATTACATTGAATATGATAGCAGATTGCTTAAAAAAAGGTGTGAATAGGTTATGTTTTGTACGCTGTGCTAGGTACTTTACTGTTGTTAAGTAGGAACTTTGTAATGTTAGGTAAGTTTATTACCGTAGATATGGTGTGTTAGTTTGGTGTTGTAAGCATTATAGTTTCTTAGTTCAGGTTATGTTATGTTTTAGCTTTATTAAACTGTAAAAATCGTGTTACGTGTTCGCATAATATTCGATGGTTAGTATATACAGAAATTATATTTTTGTGTTATGTTTATTCTAAATGATGCTCGAACATGCTGCATTGACTCCAATAGATTATAAGATCAAAGGTCATGGAGGGTGGGGTGGGGAGGAGTTTGATTTACTGATTTACTGTTTAAAATCAGTAAACTATTTACAATTTACTTGATATTTTATTCAAAGAATTTATTTTTTTATGTTATGTTTTGGAAAAAACTTTGTTATTGTTTACAGTTTATTTTTTTGGTCTGTATGATAATTAACAAAGGTTATGATTAATTTTTTGTCCGAAATAGTTACTGCTGTCAAATGTAAATTAACGTTAATGTGTTTAGAGAATTGTTTGGGAAAAAGTATGAATAGTGTTACGTTTGTATGCAATGTTAGTGGGTACTTTACTGATGTTAAGTGTGGGGGGGGAACTTGTTATGTTAACGCGTTTATTCGAACGTAAGTGTGCTA
>JABUQX010058848.1:52500-65000 GCA_015478945.1 Trachelipus rathkii | reverse complement strand
TTACATACCCTACGTACAAGGCGATCCTCCAAGAGAAGGGAAGGGATATTTCTGTCTATTCGAAAAAGGTCCGCTTACGGACCTTACGGTTTTTAAGGGTATGGTATAACGTGTTTTACGTACCCTAAAGACGTTCCGCCAAGGGGAAAAAAAAAAAAAATTGAAAAAAAAGGGGATTATCTTAGGGATAATTTCCTAGCTGATGATACAAGAAAAAGTAACCCCAGTGTCCAATGTGCGTCAATACTGGAATTGACCCTTTCCGCCAAGAGAAGGGAATGGGGTACTTTCTGGTTCTTATTTGCCTAACCTCCTTACGGACTTACGGCCTTAGGTTCTATAAAACAAGAATTTTTAGTTAAAACAACAACTATTTAAATAAAATAAATAATAAAAAGTAAGATATAATAAAAATAAAAAAATAAAATAAAAATAAAGATAATAATAAATATATACTGTTAAATAATATATAATACTTAATAATAAAAAAATTCAATATTAAAACAACTTAATTGAAGAGAGGTTGAAGTAAATAATTTAAAACTAAAATAATTTTAAAAAATAAATATAGTTTGAAAAGCAAATAAAATCAGAAGAAATAAAAATTAACACAAACATCAATGTCTGATGAAATTTGATAAAATAAATATACGACAAAGAAATATGATAGTGAGCCTGTTAAAGAGAAATGAGATTTGAATAAAGAAATGAACAGTCTTAAGCTAATACAATGGAATTGCGTGTGATGTAATCACAAGTGATCAGGCAGTTATGTCACACCTTTAAGTAATACTCTAGTTTTAACAACCTTTGGCCTAACTCTCTATGAAAGATGTCTCCGGTATCGGAACATCCATCACCATTACAACAATAACTCATTTTCGATGTAGTAATGTCTCGAACGATAAAGTACTACAAGTCTTCATACCGCTTCACGGTCCCTTCTCATGAAGTACTCATGTCATCGAACCATCTGTAAACAGCTACACCCATAACTTTCGTCAGTTAAGTTGAATTTATACTAACTCTAAGTACTAATTTTTATATTGTTTAGTGAGAAGCTGTTCCCATCCGACTACATGATGTTCTATGTGTGTGTGTGGTGTGTTGTGTGTGTGTGTGTGTGTGTGTGTGGTGTTGTGTGTGTGATGAGAAAAAAATAAAAACATATAGTAGTGAAAACAACACCTTACGGTAATAGTAACGTTATACTTAGAAAAGCAAAATAATTTATCGTTGTTACTACAACAATATGTCGAAAGAAGAGAATAGATAAAAGAGATACCTGAGAGAAAGAGAGAGAGAGAGAGAGAGAGAGAGAGAGAGAGAGAGAGAAGAGAGAGAGACGAGAGAGAGAGAGAGAGACGAGAAGAGAGAGAGAGAGAAGAGAGAGAGATATGTTTCGTAATTAAAAAAGGCTGTTGAACCATGCCATCATGATAGGTTATATATTAAAACCTACGTTAGGTAATGATAATCAATGTTAGGTCGAACAGCGAGTCCCCTAGCTAACAACAAATAAATTGGGTACGTGATCCTTATTCTTTGCGATATAGGGCTCTTGTTGAGCATAAGTCTAGTATTTTAACCTGTTATGCTTCTTGATCAACTGGACATTAGTAAGTGATGCTCCAAAAAAAATTATTATATTATATATATATATATATATATATTAATATCTTATATATATAGATATATATATATATATATATATATATATATATATATATTATATATATTATATATATATATATTATATATATTATATATATATATATAATCAAGATTGACCGTTAGTGATAATAGAAATATTATTTCTTTACATTTCATCTCCAAGTACCCTAAGACCAATTGGTTACAGTTCTGGAATGAGAGTTAAATAACCAATGGTTCAACATCAAATCATGCATTGAGTTAAAGTTTAAAATTTTTATATACGAAGAAGCGATGAGAGGTATGGAGTCATACTTTGAGTTTATTAAGTAGTTTCAAACTCATGATTATGTTGATTGGTATGGACATACTATATTATAATATATATAATATAATATATTATATATATTATATACATATATCTATCATATATATATAGTAATATTATATATAGTATATATATATAATATTAGTATATATGTGTGTGTGTGTGTGTGTGTGTGTGTGTGTGTGTGGTGTGTGTGTGTGTGTGTGTGTGTGTGTGTGTGTGTGTGAGTATCACGTGTGTGTGTGTGTGCAGTGTGTATGTAGGTGTGTGTGCAAGTGTGTGTAGGTGCGTTGGTATGTGTATGTGTATGTGTAAATTGTATTGTGTATGTGTACCACTTGTGTGTGTGTGTGTGTGTGTGTGTGTGTGTGTGTGTGTGTGTGTTGGATAAAAGGTATATATCCAGGACGGTAGGCGACCTACGGGTATATGGACTGAACTCGGACGCGTGGGCGAACTCAGAATCCATTAATTAATGTGATAATTCATACTGTTACTTAACGTTGAATAATTTAAGGGGAAACATAGTATTTAAACCTAGTGGATTAATTATATATGTAAACCAGGTTGGATAGGAGCCAGGATATTGGTATTATTTAGGCCCAACGGTTGAAATTGTGATTCAATGAATGACGGTAGGCATCTGTATGTGAAGTCATTTGAAAAGACATTCATAAATATGGTGTGCAGGTATTAAATGTAAATCATAAACGTACGTGAAATATTAAATATATTAAAAATATATCATAACGGTTAAAATACAAAAAAAAAACAAAAGTTCAGGAAGGTTGATGGGAAATAGAAAACGAGGTGAAACTGAGTGACACCGCAAAAAGACGATGGGGTGTGGTGTGGTGCTGTGCGGTGCGGTGATGTGTGGTTAAGCCTAAACGTATAGTCGAACTCGGAAAACACATTGACGTAACAAAAAAATACCATTAATTTGATGCCGCAAGCGTCTAAAATGATTCATAAACGTAACTGAGGTGACTGAAAGGTTAACAGTTGTTGTTGCTGTGACCAACGTTGTTAGGAGAACGTATTTAAGCCTAATGGTTAATATGATTCCTTTGCTAAGGGAATGTATTTAAGCCTAACGGATACTGTCGCTTCTTTTGATAGAGGGACATAGCTAGGGTACCAGAAAGTGATAAAATGATAAAAAGGTTAAAAAATGTATCGAAAAAAAATTAAAAAGTCATAAAAAACATAAAATTTACCAATATGTAGTCTGAATTAACAGGAATACTATTGAAATTACATAAAAAAGCTTAAAGAAAAGTTTCAGGGAGGTGGTTGAGTAGTAAAAAGTGGCAAAAAAGTGTTAAAATATATCAAAAAGGTTAGAAAAGTACTATAATCCTAAAAAATTTATCAATAGGTTGTCAAAATTAAAGGAAAAATGATAGTAAAGTATCAGGAAAGTAGATGAGTAATAGAAAGTCATCAAAAATGTATACCTAAAATGATAAAAATAACGAAAAAAGGGTTAAAAAGTGATAAAATCTTGAAATTTAGCCATGGGTTGCCAGATTTAACAGGAAAAGCGTTAGAAAAAGGTCCTGAAAAGTAGCTGAGTATTAGAAGTCTTTTAAAAATATATACAGAATGATAAACGTCGAAAAAAAGTTGAAAGTTGCAAAAATACTGAATTTAGCTATAAGTGCCCAGGTTAGCAGGAAAAGCGCTAAAAAAAGGTTCAGGGAAAGTAGCTGAGTAGTAGAAAGTTTTAAAAAATATAATAACAAAAATGCTAAAAATGCCGAAAAAAAGGTTAAAAAAGGCTCAGGAAAGAACGTGAAGTCATAGTATAGCTGAATAAAGGGGGTGAGGGAGAACCTGGGGTGCTAGCGTGGTGAAATTAATAACAAAAATACAGGAACACACTAACACGTACATACACACCCCTAAAATAGCCGGTCAACGTACATGAATAAGGGGCCCCCGGGGGGCTGATCCCCCATTCAAAACGCCGGCATGAAAAGAGCCAGAAAGGTAGCTGAGTACTAAAAAGTCGCTAAATATATATATATAATATAATATATATATATATATATATATATATATATATATATATATATATTATATATATATATATATATATATATAGTAATATATATATAATATTGCAGGTTGCCAGATTTAGCCTACAAAATCTGTCACCTCAAGGGTGCTCCCCTTACTTACTATGCTGCTAGAAAGACAGAAGAACGGGTCAGGATTTAGCTATGATATCGCTAACAGAATTGTAATTGTGTGTCTGTTTCTGTGATCTTTTGTTTTTTTATTGGCTGGCGATATTTCTGTCTTAGCAGCATTTCATCATAATATATATATATATATATATAATATAATACTATATATATATATATATATTATAGATATATTATATATTATATATATATATATTATTATATATATATATATTATATATATTATATATATATATATAATGCGCCTGACTCAGTCAATCATCTAATGTACTCACCATTAAACTACTAGTCCACTCGAGTCATCAATTCTCCAAAATTGAGTCCTGGAATAGAAACTGACTTTTGCCATATATAATATATATAATATATATTATATATATATATATTATATAATATATATATATATATATATATATATATAATATATTATATATATATAATATATATATATATATAATATTATATATATATATATAATATAATATATATTATATATCATCGATTATCTTCTCTCCCCAAGACTGGGGGTAAGGTGCGCAACATGCTCCGGAAACAGAAAAGTAGTTGAAGAATATGACGAATGTCGAAAAGAAAGCCCAGCCTTACCACCCCCTTTTTACCTTTTAGTGAGAACTCGTCGCAGTTAGAAAATTCATCATAGATCTTTACCTGACCACGACGTGTCCCCTCACTATGGCATTTCGTCAATGTAGGATTCATCCCTTGGCTCAGGCGGACCACAACCATACCCTCTTACAAAACCCGGCCATTCACTCTTATTATGCACCTTTCTTCTCGCCTCTGCCAAACCCACATTTCTCTCCTCCAGGCATTCATTTACTGACATAATCCACTTTTTCTTCGGTCTCCCAGCCGGTCGATTCCCAGCACACTCACCATTAAGCATCCGCATAACCAACCGACTATCAGCCATCCTTTCTACATGACCAAGCCATCTCAACGTACTTTCCTTTATTCTCTCATTTATTCCTTTCTTCACACCATATAGCTCTCTAATACGTTCATTCCTCATTTTATCAATTCTTCTCACACCTAACACACCCCTAAATTGTTCATCTGAACCCATTGTACTTTAGGTCTATACCTCTTATTCCAAACCGTAGTCTCACTACTATATATTAACACAGGTAACAACATACCCTCATGTAAAACCCTTTCACTTTCAAAACTTAGTCCCTTTACATCCACCAACGATTTAATTGCACCAGACACCTTTCTGACTTTCGCAACTTTCCTATTACACTCTGCATCATCCTTTCCCTTTTCATCCCACATATATCCTAAATATTTAAACTCAGACACTTGTTCCAGCTGCTCACCATCTAACATAACTTCACACTGAGGGTTGTTCTGACTCACAACCATAACCTTATTCTTATCTACGTTTACTTTCAAATCCTTCCTTTTACACACCCTGCCAAATATCTCTACCAATCCTCTCAAACTCTCTTCAGATTAACCACACAAAACCAAATTATCCGCATATAATAGGTAGGTATAATAGGTAGGTATAATAGGTAGGTATAATAGGTAATAGGTAGGGCACCCTCCACTCTCTTTCATTCTCCATCATTCTAACACTATCCTCTGCCACCCCCATCTCTAATTCTTTCATAACCCCATCCATATACAAATTGATTAACCAAGGGGGCAAAACACATCCGTGCCTCACTCCGCTATTAATATTAAACCAATCACTTTTGACACATTTATTCTTACACACGTTTCACTATCGTCATACATACTTTTGATTCCATTCAGAAGCCTACCAAAAACACCATATATTAGTTACACCTGCCATAGAGCTTCTCTATTAATCCTATCATACGCCTGTTGCAAATCCATTTATTCTTCTTCACCCTCATTTATTTTCTCAGTAATTTGTTTCAATGCAAAGATTTGATCCACACATCCTCTTCCACTCCTAAATGCACCTATTTCTTCACCACTCAGTCCTTCAGTCACTCGAACAACACCCAATAAACTAATTCCCCTATAATTCCTACGGTTATCTCTCTTATCCTTATATAAGGGTACTATTACTGTCCTCCTCCAATCCCTCGGAACTATACCCTCCATAAACGCTTTATTACACAACTTCCAAATCCAATCAATCACCTTCTTGCCTCCATTCTTGATCATTTTCATCAATAATTTCATCTATACCTGCAGATTTACCATTCTTTAACTTTCTCACTCTACCCATTACCTCCTACTTGCTAATGACCTCATCCCCAAAATACCTATTCCTTCTTGCACCATCAAACCCAAACACATTCACTATCACCTCTTCATTACTGTTAATATGATACAGATTCTCGAAGTGTTCTTTCTACACTCTCCTCACATCCATTTCATCAGTTACAAAAGCATCATCTCTATTCATTATTCTAAGCAGGTTCCCCTTATTCTCATTCTTAACCTTTTGCGCTTCCTTCCAGAAGAGCTTCCTATTCCCTTATAAGTCCCCATTCATCCTCCTTCCAAACTGTTCATTTACCTCTTCTTTTCTCCTGCGTATGCACCTTTTAGTATTTTTTTTCTCCTAATATACTTCCAAACATCTTTCTTTTGAAACTTCATCATTGGCTTTTAGTACATTCCACCACTCACTGTTAACATTCTTACTTCCTACTTTAGCACATCCACATACTTCTTTTGCACTGCTAACAACTGCTTTCTTCATATGCTCCCAGATTTGTTCAATTTCAACTTGTTCACCTTCAACTGATTTACTTGCGAGTACTCTTGGATACTTATCCTTATTAGTTATTACCTTGTTCACTTAACTTTTCACTCTTAATTCTACCCACTTCTCTCCGTATCACCTTCCTCTTCATCCAAGCCCCCACTAACTTAATTTTACATAGAACATAATGATCCGATAATCCCATTCCTAAACGTCTCACTGATTTGACATCCAACACATACTTCAACATCTCCTTCTTCACCAACACAAAATTAATCATACTTTTCACTTCGGAACCATCTCTACCTACTCCAATTCTATCCACCATAAATACTTATGGAACTTGTGTTTAAAAGAAGATTACTTACACAACATACCTCTCTCCTCACAGAAGTCAATCACCTTCCTACCATTCTCCTTTTCTCTCGACACCCCAAACCCACCTGTTATACCATCTCTTTTTTTTTTATCACCTATCCAACCATTTAGGTCCCCCAACACAATCAATCTGAAACTCCTACTCACCCCATCCAATACATCATTCAGATTATCCCAGAGAATCGTACTCTCTACAACATTTCACTCAGATGGAACCATACGTCAATAAACCACCACATACCTTGACTTTTCAAACTTAAATTTAACATAGAATTTCTTGGACTCGACACACAACAAAGTCTTACCAAGTCCTGCTACCACAAGTACGTCATCAAATTGCAAACTCCTCTCGTCCCCCTCTCATTCTTTCCACCCCAGCACACTCACATTTCATCACCCATCACACTCATTATTCAGCCGGTTCCCTTTTCATCTTTGTTTCATCACAGCGGTCATAATCAATTTGCCCTTTTCTAAATACATCCATCACCTACCTCTCTCCTCTTAATGTGGAACATTTATTCCTCTGACATTCCATTACCCATTTTGATTCGATACAATTCGCCGAAAAATGTTGTAGAAGCCGTTTAAGGCGATCACGGACCATCTCCGAGGCTTTGCATCAGCATTCCTATGCAAGAGATAGGTCGTAGTGGGCAGCCACCCAACTACCCACCGTCCCTAGTCGCCTTCTACACACGCAGGAATTAGCGTATGTGGGCAAAATTTCTTATGTCCCCCCCCACATATAATATATATATATATTATAATATATATATTATATAGATGATTAATATATATAGTTATTATATTCCGCCTCCGCTCCTTATACATATTTATTGTATTATTTATTAAAATATATATATATATATATGATTAGGCAGGGTTTGCTCAATAGTGAAAAGCCGAATATACCGAATATTCGGCTAAAAGTATTCGCGAATACCGAATATTCGGCGAATAATCACTTCGCTTATCGGCCGAGAATAGTTATTTCAAAGTTCTGTCATCCATTTAGGGAAAAATAAAGAAAACTTACACTGCTCAACAAAAAAAGGTGAATTTTTCTTGGATGGACTTTTGTAGGCGCATATATAGGAATTCGGAGGGTTGACTATTTCATATATATTTCTTGGATTTGCTGTGATCACATCCCCGTTTTCATGCACTCTGTATCCTATTATTTTAACATTCCATAGGAATGACAAAATCATGTGCGCACTACGTAGGCTATATAGAGAGACGTTACCTTCCGCATATAATCTACGAGGTAGCAGCAAGTTTATGTCGTCAGATATTCGGAAGCATGTGGTAACTTTAGTACGTTTACATGTATGGATGCCAATGACCTTGATTGATGTCTATCATCCTTCTGAAATACAGTCGGATGGTTCGTCTATTGTTCACCCAGGGTAACTGAAACGATCTTGTCATGAAGTGTATTTGCCGATTGTCCTGAAGCTGTGGTTCGAGGTTGCTGAAAAAATGACTATCGACCATGGCACAAGAGGTTAACATTTTATCGTAACATGAGAAGCAGAGCTGTCGGGAGGGTCTCTTCAGTCAGATGGTAACCTTGTGTATTGCAGTGGAGTTGCAGGCCTACTACTCGCTATGGGACTCCAGCATACGATGCAGGTGCAGTGGCGATGTTTAATGAACTTTCAAGAGGCATCTAAAAGTGTGTGTTTGTTACACAATCGGCAACAGGTATGCTCGTTCCAGTTAGGGTACCGGACGATGAGAGAGGAAGATATGCAAAAATCAAAGACAGTTTGGAGAGGCTAACTATCAGGTACATGGATGGTAAATAATATGCGTCGACCTCAAAAATGGTAAACATTTTGCTCGGTCAGCAAGCAGGTTTCACCAAAATATCCCTGCTTCCTGTTTGCTATTGGGCACAGCCGGGCGGCAAAGGATCACTGAACCAAAAGAGAATGGCCACCGAGGGGAAAAACCTTGCGCCAGGTGAACAGGAACATCGTACGTTGAACCACTATGTACAGAGAGAAAAACATTCCATCTTACCTCCATACACATAAAACTTGGTTAGATGAAACAATTTGTGAAGGGCCCTGGACCATGATGGTAAATGCTTCCGCTATATATTGCTCAACGTTTCCTGGTCTTGTTGACGAGAAGAAAAAAGGCTGGGATATTTTGGTGGCCCACAAATACGGACACTCCTCCGTGATGCGTGCCTTTGCTTTACAACAATGACTGTGTAGGCAAGAATCGTGGAATGCTTTTTTCAAGAATGTAGCACAGGAATTTTCTGTGGAAACAGGAATAGCCGAGAGACCACTAAACATTTGCACAGGAACTGTTAGACAGTTTTCATGCTCATGGATGTAGAGAATGAGTATAAAGTTGCACTTCTTACATTCTCACCTGAAGAAAATTTCCGGATTAACCTAGACGATGTTAGTGATGAGCAGGGTGAACCCTTCCATCAAGATCTAAAGTTCATGGAAGGACGTTACTAGGGCAAGTGGGATATCAATATTGTGGCGATCTATTGTTGGAGCTTGATGAGGGATATTCCAGACGCTCTGCACAGTAGATCGTCTACGTAGAGAAAGTTAAAACTTTTTTTTTTTTAACCATCGTAGGTATGTTTACACTTAACTAACCCACTTCCTTCTATTACTTCATGTGTCCCATGTATTACTCTTTATTCTATATGTTTTATTTATGTTAACATAATCTATCAAAGACATTGTATCATTATCATTGCGATTTGTTTTCTCTCCCTTCATATTAATCCCAAAATAGTATATAATATATATATATATTATAATATTATAAATATATATATAATATATATAATTATATATATAATAATACTATATATTAATATATATATAATATATATATATAGATATTATATATAATATTATATATATATAATATATATATATTATATATATATTATAGTTATATTATATATCCATAATTGTGATAGACCCTCTTGAAAAAGATAAAAATCATAAAATTTTACAAATCTGTGTTACACACAATATCTCACAAATGCGGTGTGATATGAATTATTGGGAATTACATTTAAGAAAATCAGCGTTTTTCTCTCGTCCTCCATTGGTAAAATAAAGATATGCATAGAGGAAATACCAGTGTTATATACAAAGTAATAAAACAAAAAGTAAATAACTATTTCTTACTATAGCAAACCATTCACATATTAAAAATAATTAATGAAAATTGAAAAGTTTCGTAGTTAAAGATATAAACTAAACTTCATTTGAATAAGCTCTAAGTTAAAATGACAGAACATTAGCAGTTCTCCATTTTCAGGGGGGGGGGAGGGAAAACCTATTTCTTGTGGCTTCATAAATGTTTCCTCCTGTTCTAAATTTTCTTTCACTTTCGACTGATGCGGTGGAGCTGAAAGGTATTTTAATGCTAGTTTTTTCAAATTCATTAAAAACCTATTTCCAGTGTTTTTCCACCAATTGAAGCGAATATCATTGGTCTTCACTGTTCAAAGTAGGCAAACTTATATATTTGTTAATTTCTTGATGTAATTCCGTATGTTAACCTTTACTTTTATGGTCCAATAAATCACATCGTCAGAAGATATGGGACTTTCTTTTCACTCATTCACTTTCATTATCCTGTTGGACGATTTTGATGCCAACGATATCTTTAAAAACAATCCATAAAGAAGTTTTGAAAATGTAACCTTCAGCTTCACTTTCCCCACTAAGTGAATCATCGTCAGCAGAAGAGTCACAGGAGCTAAATTTTCATGCATTTCTTTCCATGCCTAAACGACCATATTTTTTACTGATTCATCTGAGATTCATGTTGAAAAATTAGCTTGAGTCGCAGATCTAAGAAAGTAGCTACACACAAAGATTTATCATATAGAAACTTAGGAAAGTCTTTTTTCTATTGATTTCTTAAGCTCTTCAACGACGTGTAAATTATTTGCCTCTGAAGTCTTTTGCTTTTAATTCCTTATTTAATGCTTTGTTTAGTGATGTGTGTCAAATGGCTTCAAGTAAATGGAATAATTTTTGCCACTGAAAATCAGTCAACATTTCTGATTTCATTCAGCAGCGTATATGGATAGGGAACTTTTTGTTCAAACAAACTTTTAAGCATATCATAGTTCTGTTCCAGCGTGTAGAAACGTCTGGAATTAATTTATGCTGTTTGACATTCAGCTGCATCTGTAAAGTTTTTAAGCTTTGCAGCTGCCGTTGCTGAATGGTGAAAATGAGAGGATATGCTTCTGCAAGTAAATAAAATATCTTTTAACAGGACTTGCGGACATTAATATTGAATCCGGTGAATGCATAGTTGCAACATGTGAATAAAACTTGAAATTGATAGCAAGCCACTCTCCCTTATACCAGCTATACATGTTTGGTCCAATATCCCGTATCACTAAATGAATTCTATTTTTTAGAATAATGAAAAAATGTCAAAGGCCTTATAGGATCTGACAAATGACAAAGATTTTAGCCATATTGGCTACAAAATTTGGCCATAATTTATTTTTTGGAAATAAGTTGTCTAAAATTAAATTTTAAATGAAATAACTTCCCTTATGTTGACGTAAAATTTATTTGTTTATAAAGCTCAATATTCGGCCGAATAGTTCGGCAAAAAGCCGAATACCGAATATTCGGTATTTTGGCCGAATAGGCCGAATACTTTACCGAATATTCGGCACATCCCTAATATATATATATATATATAATATATATATTTAATATATATATAATTATTACTAATTATAATATATATATATATATATATTATATATATTATATATTATAATATATATATATATATATTATATATATATATAATATATATATATATATAAAATTGAATTTTAGGTATCGTCGTGGAAGAAAAAAACCCAGTTGAGAGTATTTTTATGCTCTTCAGGATCAATCGACCCAGAGAAGCAAAAATTGCAAGTTCAGAATACACTTCGTGAATTGCGTATCCAGGCATCCATTACAGTTATATCTTGGACACGTGTTTTTTCTATTTTCAAGGTTAGGTATTTTTTGCTGTGTTTGATATTTCTAAGTGAGAGATTTAGAACAGTATTAAGTTTTTTATGGTATTTCAGACTTCTTCGCAGAGTGATTGTTCAGCTTCTGGAGCATCTGCTGTTCAAACTGGTTTTGAAAATTTATGCGAAAATTACATAATGGAAGTTAATCGCCTTATTCGA
>JABUQX010058848.1:40000-45000 GCA_015478945.1 Trachelipus rathkii | reverse complement strand
AACACTCAATAAATTAATTCCCTTATAATTCCTACAGTTCCCCTTATAATTCCTACAGTTCTCCCTTACCCTTACTGCTCTCGTCCAATCCCGCGGAACAATACCCTTCGTAAACGCTTTATTACACAGCTTCCAAATCCAATCAATCACCATCTCGCCTCCGTTCTTGATCATTTCACCAGTAATTTCATCTATACCTGCAAGATTTACCATTTTCAACTTTCTCACTCATACCCATGCCTTTCCTATCCTTGCTTAATGACCTTCATCCCCAAAATACCTATTCCTTCTTGCACCATTCACAATCCCACACACATTCACTATTCACCTCTTTCATTACTGTAATATTGATACAGAGTTTATCGCAAGTGTTCTGTTCCACACTCCCCTCACATCATTTCATCAGTTACAAAAGCATCCTCCTATTCATTATTCTAAAGCAGATTCCCCTTATTTCTCAGTTCTTTAACCTTTTCGCCGCTTCCTTCCAGAAGTGCTTCGTATTCCCTTGGTAAGTCCCCTTTCATCCTCCTTCCAACTGTTCATTTACTCTTTTTCTCACGTATGCAACTTTAGTAATTTCTTTTTTCCTCCTATATAAATTCCAAGCATCTTCTTTTTGAAACTTCATCATTGGGCTGTGGAAATTTTACCTTTTTTTTTTACTTTTAACCGCTTGGCATCACTTTTTCATTCCACCACTCACTGTTAACATTCTTACTTCTTACTTTAAGCAATCCACATACTTCCTTTGCACTGCTAACAACTACTTCCTTCATTTGCTCCCAGATTGTTCAGTTCATAACATGCTTCACATTCAAACTGAATTTACTTGCGAGTGCCTCTTAGATACTATCCTTATTACCATTGTTCACTTAACATCTCACTCTTTAATTCTACCCACTTCTTTCCATATCACCTTTCCATCCAAGCCCCCACTACTTAATTTTACACTTAGAACAACATAATGATCCGATAATCCCATTCCTAATCCCTCACTGATTTAACATCCAAAACATACTTCAACATCTCCTTCTTCACACACAAGATCAAGCATACTTTCCACTTTCGTTACCATTCTCTACATACACAACTCTGTATACTTATGGATACTCTTGTGTTTAAAGTAAGTATTACTTACACATATACCTCTCTCCTTGCTACCATTCTCATTTTCTCCCGGCACCCCAAAACCAACTGTAATACCATCTCTTTTCTGATCACCTTTCCAACCCATTATAGGTCCCCCAAACACAATCAGTCTGAAGCTCCACTTAACCCCATTCCAAAGCATCATGTCATATTATCAAGAAAACGTTCTCTCTTCAACATTTTCCCTCAGATGGACCATACGTCACAAACACAGCATACCTTGACCTTTTCAAACTTAATTTAACCATTAAATTCTACGTACTCACACACAACAACAGTCTACCAGAGCCTCTGTTACCACAAGTCACTCATCAAAATTGCAACTCCTTCTCTCCCCCTCTCATTCCTTTCCACACCAGCACACACACATTTCACACCACACCACTCATTTTCACCTTTTCCTTTCATTGTTTTAGTCATAGCGAGCAAATCAAATTTGCCCTTTCTAAATACATCCATCACCTCTCTCCTCTTCTCCTCAACATTTATTCTCTTGACATCCATGTACCCAATACGACTCATACAATTTCGCCGAAAGATTAGAAAGGGCCGTTTTACCGGGGATCACGACTTCTCCGAGCGCATGCATTGAGCATTCCTGCAAGAGATAAGTGGTAGTGGGCAGCCAACCCAACTACCACCGTCCCTTAGTCGCCTTCTACGACAAACAGGACATACGATGCGGGCAATTCTTTCTCCCCAACACATAGGGATATAAGTAGTAGAGATGTCTGTAAGATGTCTAGAAGAGGAGTGAGGACGTTAAATATGTGTATATAACATGTGGATAAATGGTGGTCAGTAAAATGTTGTCTGGAGGATGAGTGTGTAAAGAAAATGAACGCAAAAGAGAAAGGCGAACCATTAAAATGGGAGGTAATTTCATCGCTTCGAGGATGCGTATACTCTCCTTCTCCAAATTATTATAATTATTATTATTTTTATTATTATTATTATTATTATTATTATTATTATTATTATTATTATTATTATTATTATTATTGTTGTTGTTGTTTTTATTGCAATCATTGTTTTGTATTTTATCTATCACATCCTTATTGTCCGTCCTATCCCCAGTTTATATCCCTTTTCCACCTTTATATGTACGCACTACCCTATGTATTCCTGATCTTCTTATGGGAGACGCCCCAGTTTCCCTCTGAAATCCTGGTAGCTATCGAGCTGCTGCATCTGTGCTCATCTTGCCCTCCTTCCTTCTGGGTGAGGGTATAGGTTAAAAACCGATTGTTCTCGTTTCTTTACGGGACGTCTATTATTGAGGACACGTTCTTTGACTAACCACTGAAGAGGCTATTCCTCACATAGAAGTATAATCTTGGGATGCAATTTCCTCTCCCTGATGTTGGCTCGGGACAATCGCATACAGAGGGAGTTGATTTTCCGTTACCATAGGAAACCTCTACAAATTCGAAATCCACAGATAACCCTCCCGACGAGTCTCCAGACTCGCTCACTCTCATTGAACATCATAGTTCTTCTCTGCGGCCTTCTTCGACCACTGCCAAAGACATTGGTGATGGGGACAGATATCGATTCTGTGTAGGTGCAGCACTGTTCCCAGTGGAAAATGATTTGGTTCTCCTATTCGGAGAGATTCCTGCTTTGGGGTCCGGAAACCTGTCAGGTCCTATTCAAAGAGGACCTTACGTTTCCTTGCATGATTTTCCCCTTCCTCCTGGATGCGAGATTCTGAACGGGAGCTAAACATTGTCTTCTCAAACTGCTGCCGCATCTCAGCATATTTTGACTATTGTCACTGACCGCCTCGAAATTTGATTATTATCCAGCGATTTTCCGTCAATGGAATTGTCTTGGATATTTTCCCAATTATGAAGAATTAAAGAGGATAATAGAAGCACATCAGCCAAAAGAAATTTCTCTCTAGGAACTGCAATTACATCACCGAGATCTTTACCAACCCTTCAAGTAGAGGGTAGGGGCTGCGATTCTGCTTCAAGAACTTGTCCCGTTCACTCAAATTCCCCGCTCGACTCGATTACATTTTGCGACTGCCGCTTTTTTTTCTTTTTCTTTTTTTTTTAATACAGATAACCACTACTCACTGGCAGAGCCCTTTACACTCTGTGTCTCGCTCCCAGCTGTCTTTGCAGTAAGGAAACCCTTTTCGTATTGTTCAGGAGTCTCTGCGCACATGCTAGTTCTCTGTGATTTTAACTTCCTCCATCCACTGTGGGGGGAGTCTGTAGTTTCCCCAAGTGCGGAATGGATACTAACTAGACCCTTTGCGTGAATTCTCTTTCGGATGTCTTAGTACGGTTCTCCCAACATTTGAACGTTTCAACATGGGTACTTCTTCCTGTGTTGACATCTCATTTGTGCTCTATCTCGAACGTAAATCGTTTTCTTTGGGAGCGATCACAATTATTCCTCCTCCCACCAGGCCAATAACCTTCCAGTCCTTCCTTCTACAGCTCAATTCCTGTCGCCGGCAGACGCTTTCACCTACTTTCAGGAAATAATTCTCAGGGCAGCAGGCGATTTGGGAGCAGCAAATCAGCAACTCCATGGGGGAACCCAGATTGTGCATGGGCTAATCGTAAAAAATGGCAATTGTACTGTTTGTACAAGCAATCCCCCATTCCATCTAACATGATTCTTTTTAAAACTGATGCAGCCCCCTCCCCTTTCATCAACCGAAGGACAAGAAAGCAATATTTCCTTACCTAAGGCTCCACCGTAAATTCTTCCAACGCCTTTATATTCGATATATAAGGTGAAGGGGTTAAATTCTGGTTTTGAATAGCCACCTTCAATAAAAGAATATTAGATGTTGAAGAGAGCAAGCGTTGTCACGATAAAGTGGCGTTTCTTCCCGGAAACTGCTTAGGATTCGTCGGGGGTGCTAGTAGCCTCCTGCACCAGACGCCAAAAAGGTTATGCGTAAAATTTCTCGAAGGCACTATAAGGATCCACCCATTCTCTTTGCATCATGGGTTTTCATTTTTCTTTCTGTCCTGCTCCAATAGGTCCCGTTATCCAGAACTGGTTGCATGCGTAGACTCCCAATTTTTCGGTTACACCTGGAGAAGACCCGTGTTACACCCTCTGCTTTCCTCTTTAGCCTTTACAACAGAATTTGAGTGGAGGGTGTCTTCCTAACTTGTCTGGTTCACAACGTATATTATACCAATTCCGAAACCAGGGAATAGCCCAACTTCTTCACACAACTTTCGACTCATCTCTTTACCGTGCAATACCTGCATGGTAATGGAGAGAATGGAAGTTTCACGTTTCGTTCCCACCTTGGAACAATTAGATGCCCTTTTTGATCATCACTCTGGTTTCCGCTACTATCGCTCTACACAGGTTCCTCTCCTTCGTTTGGAGCATGATATGCGTGAAGCGTTTGCTTCTCATAAGATGGCCCTGTCCGTTTTCTTCGACCTTGAAATGGTATATGACCACGTGGAGGTTTGAGGTTTGCGAAACATTTCCTCTCAGAGCCTCAGGGGACAACTTCGTCTCTTCCTTCAATCCCTGATGTCGGATCGCTCATTTTAGATTCGGTGTATCATCACTTTGTCATGGAAGAGGGGGTGCCACAGGGTAGTGTGTTGAGTGTGTTACTGTTCGCAATTGGATTCTCCCATTTTGCTGTTTGTTTCATCCTCGACCATATATTTGTGAGTTGTGAAGCCATCTTTGCCATCGGACTGAAGTTTTTCTCCGATATACTTACCCTTCCTCTCCGGAATCGCCTTGCTCACATATTGTCAGACTCTCCTCACCTTAGTAGCGACAGTATTTTTTCTTTTCTCCATAAGATTTAACCCTTTCAGACCATTTAATATATTGAACATTCTCTA
>JABUQX010058848.1:25000-35000 GCA_015478945.1 Trachelipus rathkii | reverse complement strand
GTAAGATAGTATTTATCGGATACTTCATACTACACCAGTTGACAAGTTTCAACTATAAATGCCTTGATCAGCTGAATTTGAATATGCATTGTGAGATGTTATTTTGTAAGTGAGTTAGAGGTTTGAAGTTTGGTTGTTTATTGAAGGTTGGAAGTTTGAAGGAAGTTAGTCTTAATGATGAAGGTAAAGTTTTGAGGATTTGTTTATGTGGTAGGTGAGGAATGGGTAGATAGGTGAGGGAGTGCGTGTTGGTCACGGTGGTTGGGTTGTAGAATTTATTTTTTGCTCCTTTGATAATGTAGGTTGGATAAGATAGTTTCTTGAACGTACTGAAAATGTATTTAATTTCATTATGAAGAAGAGTAGGAGAATAGATGCGTAGAGCTCTTAGGAAGAGAGAGGATAGAACACCAGATTTAATATGTTGAGAATGTGTGGAGTACCAATGGATGTAAGAAGGGTTGGAAGTAGGTTTTCGATAAACGCTAAAGAGTAGGGTAGGGCTATTGTTCCAAGAGAGGAGGGTATCAAGGAAAGGTAGGGTTTGATTGTTAGAGGGTTCCATTGTAAATTTTATATTAGGGTGGATAGAGTTGATGTAGTCAAGAATGAGAGTTGGGTTTGTGGTTCAGGGAGTGGAGATAAAAATATCATCCACATAGCGAAGCCATGTGGTGTTGGACAGAAGAGGGTGGTTAAGTATGAAAAAGGGAAGTTCTGTATTAATCCATAAATATGTTACTAAGAATTGGGGAGAGGGGAAATCCCATGCTTAGACCAGAATTTTGTTTGTAGTAAGTGTTGTTAAAATGGAATAAATTGTGTTGAAGGGTGAGTAAAATTAGTTGTTTGAGGAGAGGCAAAGGGTAATCTAGGTTGTAGTTGTTTTCGTTAAAGAATCTTTCTAATAGAGAGATGGTAAAAGGGACGGGAACTGACGTGAAAAGGGAAGTAACGTCAAAGCTGAGAAAGTGATTGTTATGAGGCAAAATGTTGTGTGTTTTTTGAATAAAGTCTTCAGAGTTTTTTAGGTGGGAGGGTGAAATATGTCCAAGTAATGGTTTTAGTTGTTTGGACAGCCATGAGGAGAGTTTATATGTAACTGAATTAATGTTGGAGATTATAGGTCTGACAGGGATGTTGTTTTTATGTTTTAGGAACACCGTAGAATTGAGGTATGTGGGGTAGGTTGGGTTTTAGATCAGGAAGAAAGTTTGGGTGATCTTTAATGATGAGTTTAAGTTTGTGATTGAAAGTATTGTGTGAACTTGAACAGGCCTTTACTGAAAAGTAAGAGAGGTGCCTGTTAAGAATCAGTACATTTTGGAGAGATAATCATCTTGTTTAAGATAAATTAGATCTTGTCCTTTACAGATCTTGAAAATCACCAAATTATTATTTCTTTTCAGAGGTTAGAGTGTCGTAGAATTTCTTCGGTGTTTTGTTAATATGTGCGGTAGAGATGATCCCGTCCAGAAGCAAACCTTTTAAGAAATTATGGTTAATATTAGAGTTTGAAGTTCTTTTTTCCAGGTTTCAAAACCTGTACAGAATTTAAAAAGGTGGTAATTTTTTGCAGTGAAAAGGAAAGGCCATAACTTAAAAGTATTTCTTCATCTTTGTTTAATGCATAGTTTGATAAGTTAATAATTCTGTCCGGGGTTAGGTTAGTAGTCCAGGGGCTATTGTAATATAAGTTTTTAAATTTATGATCTAGTAATCTTTTCTTTAAAGAGACCGCTACATCTTTTAAATTATGTGCTTGGTTCAGTAAGTTAGTAAATTCCAGATTTGAATTAGGGAATATTTGGTACCACCAAGTTTGTTGCAGGTTCTTGAAGCTTTGGAAGCATTTCGCGAAGGTGTTTTTAACTTCAATTTTCACATTATGAATTTTGGCCAAGAGTATTTCTCTATGCACCTTTCCCTAGAGGGTCCAGAAAATTAAGGACCGAAAGCTTACGAAATTTAACATCTTATGAAGACTGTTGTAAAAACATTTTAATAAATATATAAATAAGGCCTTCTACTATAGTACGTACCAAACTCGGCAAAAAATTGCTTTGATTATACACTATATATATATATATATATATATATATATATATATATATATATATATATATATATATATATATATATATATATATATATATATATATATATAATATATATATAGTTATATATATATTTATATTTAAAAATAAATATTTTTATTATACATATATATATATATATATATATATATATATATATATATATATATATATAAGCTGCCTCTTTTCTCGAACGGCAACTTCAACTAGCTATTGAGAATATTTCACAATGGGGTAACTCCCATGGCTTCCATTTTTCTCCCACCAAAATCTCAGCAGTGCTTTTCAAGAAAAGGGAACTGAAGAACTTAAGCACTCCTCCTTCCAGCAACCGCAACTCATATGGTTCGGCCCATTCTGCAACTTCACAGGTCAAATTTCTAGGGCTCATCCTAGACGACCACTTAACATGCAATCTGCATATTAAATACCTAAAAAACAACTTTGTTATCGTAAGTAGCTCTTGACCTGCTTACGCCATCCGCCCCAAAATCTTGGTGTTGATCGCAAGTCCCTTTATTAATTGAGGCATCGCCCCAAGCCCGATCTGGAAGCTTGACTATGGCTGTGTAGTATATGGTCAGGCCTCCCCTATTCTACTGCATCTGTTGGATCCTATACAAAACGAGGCGATCCGTATTATCTGGAGCCTTCCGATCGTCCCACCGGGTAAGCCTTGAAGTTGAGTTTCAACGCATGCCACTCTTCGAAGAGAATAAATACATCATGTGTACAAGCTACCTTCGTTTTCAAACCCCAATACCGTCTGCTCCTGACACTGATTCTATGGAGCACCCTAAACTTTAGTAATTACTTGGCCATTTATGTTCACACCATGTAACATCCTTAATTTTTAATATCCTTTACAAAAGGTGCTGCCTTTCATACGATGCATGATGGCTAACCTTGGTTATTCCCCGCCCCCACCATTTGCTTGGCTCTGACCTCCTCTCTCTCCAAATCAAGCCATTCTGCTGCCCTGTTAAAGGCATCATTCTTGTCTCCATTCCACAGTTCATGATGAGTTCTAATCTGGTATTTCACTGATGGCCTCTAAAACCGGAACAGTGGGCATCTGCTGTCTCTTCCCTGATCAAACCTTTCCCATACCCCCTCCCTCAAAAGCCTAATTTTCACAGCAGAATTAATGGCTATAAAGATTGCTCGAATTCTAATCTTTAACCAAGATCAATCTTATGTCATTTATTCAGAGCCTGCTCAGCGTGCCACAAGTGCCAAAACCCATCAGCTATTAATGGTATCTGCTGCAGCACAATTCACTGCTCCATCTCCAAGAAACAAATTATTTTTATAAGAACCCTCTATGTAGTAACTGGCAATGAAATCGCTGACAGAGAGGCCAAATGGCCACCTCCTCTTTTGGAGTTGTTCCAGGTACCTCCTGGATGCCATTCTGACAAGGCTACCTCCCATCAACCGATTACCATCTGCTCCGACAAGGTTTTCGATCTTATTGGTAAGAGTGCTGAACTTGATCAGAGGAGCGAAAACTTAGAAATATAAAGCCGATCATCGGGGAGTGGTCATCCTCCCACCGACGAAAAAGCGCTTACACCAGGTGATACTTGCACGCCTCCGTATTGGGCACACCAATATCACAGTCACTATATGTTACGGAACCCCCCTCCCATTTGCAAATTTTGTCGAAGTCATTCCCCGCAATCTGTTCGCCCTATCTTCATTGATTGTTCCCAGCTGGACTCTATTCGCTGCCGTCATTTTCCTACTTTTTACGACCTATAACAACTTCTCCCAAAGATTATCCCATATCTTATCCGACTCTTCCCACTCTGGAGTAGTAGTCGCTATTTTCTTGTTTCTATAAAGCATGAAATATTCAATAGATTTGATTTGTTATGTACAATAGACTTATACTGCAAGGACACAATTTCTGTTTAGTTTTTACATTTTACGACTGAAATATTCGTTTCTCTATTTAAATCTTTTTTGACGTCTGAAATATGTAAGATCCAGGACCCGCCCATAGTGTTGATTTTTTTTCAACCCAGTGTGGCTGCTTTGAGAGCCGTGGTGGGTCCTGTACACCGACTCAAAAAAAATATATATATAGTGAAAGTATATATATATATATATATATATATATATATATATATATATATATATATATTTATATATATATATATATATATATATATATATATATATATATATATATATATATATATATATATAATTCACTTTCTTCCTAAAATTTTAAGATAATTTCTCTTTGAACAGCCCGACCATTTGTAATATAAATTTATTTAAAGCTAATTATTTTAAAAATAAAACTTCATCAATGCAACCTCCTTTAATGATGTCCTAGATCCGGATTTTTATTACTTATAGAGCAAAAATAAGCTCTCTACTTTCACTTGACTAGAGGCAAAGTTGTAATTGTGCAAGCGGCATCGCAAAATTTTAGGATAACAATTGATTGCCTCTTAACTGTTAACTTTGATTTCCGGTCAGTTTTCATTATTCCATCTAGCCTCATGAATTCTACCTTTAATTTTCAGAGGATCTTTAGGTTGGAATGTAGTCTTTGGTAGATTGTCTTTAATTTTTTCAACGCTTTTCTGAAGAACTGTAATTTTTCCTAATATCTATCTGTCAAATTTGACTTCTTCATCCTCATCTGACAAGATACTACAAGAGAGGATTCCTGAAACTGCTGAACTATCTGACTTAACTAGATTTCTGTTCGATAGCTATTCATTTTAAAGTCCTAGTCTGACAAAGAGCACCTTAGCTTTTAATATCAGATCTTCAGTTCTGAGAAAGATTCTGAACAAAGATGACCGACAAAAGTATTTATTTTTTCAGTTAACATTCTTTCCTTCTTTTCATGGAATTGTTTGTCATTTAAGCAAACTCTCTCTATACTTTCCCTCAGTCGTTTCTCTGATTTATATTGCTTGTAAAATGTGCTTTAAATAATTTTCGAGTGTTTCGATTTGTTCCCACTGACTATAGGAGAGAGAAAGTTCAGGCAAACCATCATACTACTACTATAATCTTTAGTTGCAGAAGCCTTTTAGAGCCTAAGACATGTACTTCCTGACTCTGTCTCTTTGACTGCATATTGCCACCTTCAGCTAATCCCAGAACTTCTTATCGTACTTTGGCGCGCGCTGCTTTTGCTATTTGTCTCTGCCTCGCTAGATTTGCCAAAGAGCATTGAGAAACCATCACGCACTGCTAACTGTAAAGTATGAACTCCACATCTCATGTGTGCAATGTTAACGTCATCGGAATATAGTCTTTTCATAGTTTTATCAAGTTCATTCTGAAAATAACTATTACTTCTTCATTTTGGCATTCAATAAAATCAGTATCACGTTTACCAGCTTCCTGCTCTTCGTCCTCATCGTCCTTATTTAATTTTTCAATCGTACTGATCATGTTTGATGCGTTATCCGTAACTAAGCTAATTACTTTCATCTTGCTATTTTGAATTCTTTTAAAACGTCAGTAACAAATTCTTGGATATGTTCGCTGAAATGTTACGATTTGGTATCTTTTACTGCTAACGTTTTAGAAATATTGTTTTCATCTTCGTTCACATATCTAATATTATTGGCAAAATAATTTAGCCTTGCCCATGTGTAAGCATCCATTTTTAAATGCACGAAGCGTCCCTTTAGGCAATTTTTAAGATTATTTTTTGGCTTATCCGCTGCTTCTAGAACTATTTTACAAATATTTTCCCGGTCTAAAGGGACTTATAGTTTCGAAGCCATTTTTCACACAGTGCTTTAAATCTTGGTCTTGCAAAGAAAACTAATGAAAAATTTAACGATCATTATAATCAATTGTATTTTGAATTTTTCACGTGACATAGACCTAACAAGTTTTTGGGAGCTGAAAAAGTTTACACTTTAGTCTGAGTTTTTGAAATTAAAGGCTTATCCTGATTACCTTTTGCTTCACCTTTCTTTTTAACAATTGCAGCAGTGTCTGAATGAGAGCGTTTAAATCCTGGTCTTGAAAAGAAAACTAATGGGTCACTATCTTTAACGATCATTATAATCAATTGTATTTTGAATTTTTCACTTGACATAGGACATAACAAGTTTGGGAACCTGAAAAGCTTCAAACTTAACTGAGTTTGGAAATTAAAGCACTAATCTTGGATTACCTTCATTTCACCTTCTTTTAACAATTGCAGCAATGTCTGGATGAGAGCGTTTTAAATGTCGCATTAATTTAAATAAGTAGATGTATTGTGACCCCATGACTAACTGGTAGTTAGGTAAACCCTTTTGTGCATAATCGAACTGACAGTTTCCCATCAACAGCAACTATTTCATTGAAAGGAAAGTACTTTTATCTTTCAGATATAATAGGTTGGCGCCAGCCATGTTTTCAGATTTTTGGTCAGTGGCATGATTTTTTCTATGATTTTAAACTTTATCACTTAAAGTTAACTATAGAATTTTCTAACCTTTTTTATTATTTGATGAGAAAAATAAATACTCATTTTTCTAAAAAATATATATATATATATATATATATATATATATATATATATATATATATAAAGAAGTATATATAGTTATATATATATATATATATATATATATATATATATATATACATATATATATCAGAGGTGGCACCCTGCTCATTTAGGTAGTCCGCTAGCGCACCTCCGAACCTCGAGAAAACGTAGTCCGCTGGCGCTCCTCCGCAATTCAGACCATCAAAACTCCGCTATCGCAAGTCCGCAGGCACGTCTTCCACTAATAATGTGCGACCTCACAAAAGGTTTTAATATTAAATACTAAATAGTATATATCCTTACAAAAAATTATAATATTATATGAAAAATTGAATGAATATTTACAAAATATCAAGATTTTCCACTTCCTCCTCAATGTCATTGTCTTCTTCAAAGGACAAGAGATCCATGTTACTCTTTTCGACAAAGATTAATCTGCTCAAATTAAAAGCAGTTTATACAGACCCTTTGCTCCTCAAAATATTCCTCACCGATACTAAATTATCTGCTCTACAGCAGCAGAACTAGAGAAGTGTATTATATTTTATGAACAAGTTCAACAAATTCTTCCTATGCTGAAAGGGAAAGATGTGCTTGGTGAGAGGAGTGCTAGTGTTAGTTCGCTCTCCAGTCCATTGCTAATTTAAGGTCCTCACTAAATCATTCTGCTCCCTTCTCAAATATTTTGACCACCCTGTCCACCCATAAGAAGGTCTATTTTGTTCAAGACTTTAGTAGAATCCATGAAAGCCTCGACGCCTGCAGAGTCGATCCTAATGCTACGTATCAGCTCGATAGCTATAAATATATATATATATATATATATATATATATATATATATATATATATATACACAAAAGTTATATATATATGTATAGAGAGAAAAGGTATATATACATATATATATATATGTATATATAGTATATTATATATATATATGGGATATATATATTTATATATATAGTATATATATATATATATATATATATATATATATATATATATATATATATGTATATATATGTATATATATCGGGGTTTAATATGAAATGATACAGATACTTGCCTAGTTAAGTTATAGTAATAATAATTAATTAAAGTTATAGATGAGGGTAATAGCCATTCAGTCTATAAAATCAATTTAAATGTTATTTATTATATATGGTACCATTAAAGAGGTTGAGATTGGTTTTGGAAGTTTAATTATTAAAAACAATAAGTCTTAGACTAAAAGTATAGTTGTTATAAACTTGAAATAAAAATTATATTTCTGTATTCTAACCAATAAGAATTTTTAATAAGTAAACTATATTTTCATTTTTCGCAAGGCGAAACTAAAAGATGGAAACTTTTTTGATCCGTATGTGCAAGTCCGCTAATTCTCCTGGCGACTCCGCACTCCGCTAGTCCGCACTCATTCTATAGTCCGCTCGAGTGACCGAGCACCAATATATGGAAGTGCTCATCTTCTATATATATATATACATGGTATATATAAGATATAGATATATATATACATATATATAGAGAAGATATATATATATATAACAGCTATATATATATAGCGAGATGGTGATTGATTGGATTAAAGTTGTGTAATAAAGAGTTTATGGAGGGTATAGTTCCAAGGGATTGGAGGAGAGCGGTAAATAGTACCCTTATATAAGGGTAAGGGAGAAAAGGGAGAACTGTAGAAATTATAGGAACAAGTTTATTTGAGCAAAGATATATGTTGTATTTTGGCCTGAAAGAGTGTCGAGTGACTGAAGGACTGATTGGTGAAGAACAAGGTGCGTTTAGGAGTGGTAGAGGATGTGTGGATCAAATTTTTACATTGAAACAAATGATTGAGAAAATGAGGGAGAAGAAGAATAAATTGTATTTAGGTTTTATGGATTTGCAACAGGCATGATAGGATTAATAGGGAAGCCTCTATGGCAGGTATTAGTGATATATAGTGTTGGTGGTAGGCTTCTGAATGGAATCAAAAGTATGTATGACGATAGTGAAGCGTGTGTAAGAATAAATGGTGTCAATGGTGATTGGGTTAGGATTAATAGCGGAGTGAGGCAGGGTTGTGTTATGTCTCCTTGGTTATTCAATTTGCATGGGTGGGGAGGTTGCAGAAACTGAGGTGGGGAGGCAGGAACAAAAGCTGAATGATGGAGCAATGGAGATGTGAGTGGAGGGTGCCCTACCTATTATATGCGGGATGATTTGGTTCTGTGTGGTGAATCTGAAGAGAGTTTGAGAGGATTGGTAGAGAGATTTGGCAGGGTGTGTAAAAGGAGGGGTTTGAAAGTAAACGTAGATAAGAGTAAGGTTATGGTTGTGAGTGAGGACAGTCCTCAGTGTGAAGTTATGTTAGATGGTGAGCAGCTGGAACAAGTGTCTGAGTTTAAATATTATGTAGGGCACAAAGCTGGGATTATAGCTCAACGCAATTGATGGTGTAGTAGGAAAGTTGTGAATGGCAGGAAGGTTGCTGGTGCAATTAAATCGTTGGTGAATGTAAAGGGACTAAGTCTTGAGTGCGCTAGGGTCTTACATGAGGGTATGTTGTTACCTGTGTTATTGTATAGTAGTGAGACTATGGTCTGGAATAAGAAGTATAGATCTAAAGTTCAATGTGTTCAGATGGACAATCTTAGGGGCATGCTAGGTGTGAGAAGAATTGATAAAGTGAGGAATGAACGTATTATATCCCCCTTCCTACTCGGTTACACGCGGTAGCTGCTCGTGTCCACCTCGATTCCCCATTTACTTTGTGTTCTGTATACCTTGCTCCTAGTTTCAGTTACAAGAGGGAGGATCTTTTCGGACTGTTTCGAAACCTCCCTGCGCCCTTGTTCGTTTTAGGGGACTTCAATATTCGCCACCCCATTTGGGGTGACTGTTTCGTCACCTAAGGCAGATTGGCTGTTGGATGTTTTGCAGTGCTTTTCGTTGGGATGCATCAACCAGGCTTACCAATTTTCGAACGTTTTGACACTCAACTTCCTCCTGTGTTGACATCTCCTTATGCTCTTTATCGTTCATTGACAGATTCTGGTGAGACAGGTCGCCTTACCTTTGTGGTAGTGACCATTATCCAATATACATTACATCTCTGTCCTGACCATTCTCAAACGTCCTATACCAGTTGGCGTTATGATAGGGCTGATTGGTCCTCCCTTCTCGATGCAACATACGACCACTGACATCTTTCCTTCCCCTGCGGATGCATTCACTTATTTTGCGGATGTTGTTCTGGATGTGGCGGAACAACCCCATATCCCTCGCTCTTCAGCTTGTCGTCGTCTGCCACCGGTGGAACTGAGATTGCACTCGGGCCAATTGTGCTAGACATAAACTCTATCGATCATACAAGAGAACACC
>JABUQX010058848.1:7500-15000 GCA_015478945.1 Trachelipus rathkii | reverse complement strand
TTTGAAAATTTGTTCCAAGAAAAATTTCAAAACTACTGCATATACAAAACATTTATCTAATAAAATATGTGAATCTCTCCCGACTACAAATTTCCTGAAAATTTCCTGCAAATCGGATAAACAGGAAAAAAATATCGGAATTTTTCAATTTGAAAAGCAAAAAAAAGCATGTTTTGAAAACCGACCATTGCTTAGATATGAGGTCAAACATTAAAATTCCGTTCCTAAATAATTTAGGTAATAGTCCATTCTTTGCAAAGTTCAAGTTTAAACTCATTTCGGAAAAAAATGTATTGAGGCAGTTAAGACAAATTCGTCAACAACCATGTTTCAAAAATGAAAAATGCCCAAGACAGTAACTACACACACAAAAAAAACGACTCTTTAGACGTCAGAAAAAGCTGCGCCTTGGTCTTTACTTCATCAAGGCTAAAAATTAAAAAAAAAAATTAATTTTTATATGGGGGGGAAATTAGGCTCAGCCCTGAGAAAAAAATTGGACCTTCCCCTTATGCTTGTTTATATGTTCTCTTTATAATTTAAAATGTTTTTTTTTTTTTTTTTTTTTTTTTTTTTTTTTTTTTTTTTTTTTTTTTTTTTTTTTTTTTTTTTTTTTTTTTTTTTAATATTTTTTATCAATTTATTATTATTAATATTATTATTATTATTATTATTATTATTATTATTATTATTATTATTATTATTATTATTATTATTATTATTATTATTATTATTATTATTATTATTATTATTATTATAATAATAGTATTAATGTATTATTATTATTATTATTATTATTATTATTATTATGTCATTGTTTGTTATTGTATTGTATTTATTGTGTATTGTGTGTATTATTGTGTTGTTATTTTTATTATTATTACTGTATTGTTATTGTTATTATTGTGATTGAGTTCTGTCTTGTATTAGTATTATTATTGTTTTTATTATTATTGTTTTTTATTATTATTATTATTATTATAATTATTATTTATTATTATTATTATTATTATTATTATTATTATTATTATTATTATTATTATTATTATTATTATTATTATTATTATTATTATTATTATTTATTTCTAAAAAAAAAATTAGTAAATCTTTGATCAGGCATAATTTTGCATTCAATACGTAGACAGAGAAACCTTTGAAATATTTGACTTTGAAGGGCTTTGAAATAATTATATTGTTTCTTGTAGTGGCATTGCAGGTGTAAGGGGATGGGCGGTGATGTGCAGTTGATCTGCAGGCCAAAGACATGCTTGATTTCGACTCGCTTCGCCATGAGGTTCAAAATAGCTATATTTAAGAGTATAGTTTTTGAGCGTTTAAGATATCGTCTGATTGGACCCTTTTTGATTTAGAAATTAAAAGAATAACAAAGAATCTGATAAACAATAACTTCCCCCAGTATATTATAGAGAAAACTATAAAGCACACTTTAAATAATTTATTCGCCAATACTATCAATGAAAATGAAAAAGATAAGCTCTTAGTATATTATAAAACTGATAATATTAGTCAGAAAAAAGAGGAAGAAAACAAATTAAAATTAATTTTGAAAGAGCCTATTAAAGCCAAAGAGCAGGAAGGAGTTTATATTAAAGATCTTACTATATAAGCCATTGAAACCCCAGGCTCATGTTTCTCTACTCGTGAAGCCCGCTTTCGGATGGTGAGAGTAGAAAAGTTACCTATTTGACTTTTCTGAAAGTGGATGTAACGCCGCTTATATTGGATACACACAACGAATACCCTCAACATGAGAATGTCGCAGCATAAGTATAAGCCGAGTAAAATATTTCAACATATTAAGGAAGAACACCACAAAAATCCCGATAACAGCATAAAAGAGGGCTTCTCCATCATAACAAGAAAGAAAGATTTTTATGAATTGCGCCTCGGGGAATCATTGCTCTTAAGGAAACATAAACCAGTAATAAACATAAAATATAATGAAATTTTTAAACATTTTAAATAACAAAAAAAAAAAAAGAAAAGTTAACTTTTCTAACTTTAAAATTATTAATTTTGTTTATTTTTTTTTATTAGTTTAAAAAATATTTATATTATCAAAATTGTTAAAATATAAAAAAATAAAACTATTCCTTGAAAATGTCCGAAATGTCCGACGAAGCTAAGAAATAATAATAATTAATAGTAGTATTCTATTCTAGGATAATACTAAAGAAAATTTCTTCTGTGAACTTAGGAGGAAGATACATTTTGGTTGGGGTCCATTCCATTTTCCATTCCATTCCATTCCATTCCATTCCATTCCATTCATTGTTATTCCATTGTTATTCCATTATTCCATTATTCCATTATTGTTATTCCATTCCATTATTCCATTATTCCATTGTTATTCCATTATTCCATTCCATTGTTATTCCATTCCATTATTCCATTCCATTCCATTCCGATTATTTTTCCATTTGTTATTCCATTATTCCATTATTCCATTCCATTATTCCATTATTATTCCATTCCATTGTTATTCCATTCCATTATTCCATTATTCCATTGTTATTTACTATTCCATTCATTATTTATTCCATTCCATTATTTATTCATTGTTATTGTTATTGTTATTCATTATTGTTGTTCAATTCCATTCCATTCCATTCCATTCCATTCCATTCCATTCCATTCCATTCCATTCCATTCCATTCCATTCCATTCCATTCCATTCATTCCATTCCATTCCATTCCATTCCATTCCATTCCATTCCATTCCATTCCATTCCATTCCATTCCATTCCATTCCATTCCATTCCATTCCATTCCATTCCATTCCATTCCATTCCATTCCATTCCATTCCATTCCATTCCATTCCATTCATTCCATTCCATTCCATTCCATTCCATTCCATTCCATTCCATTCCATTCCATTCCATTCCATTATTCCATTCCATTCCATTCCATTCCATTCCATTCCATTCCATTCCATTCCATTCCATTCCATTCCATTCCATTCCATTCCATTCCATTCCATTCCATTCCATTCCATTTCCATTCCATTCCATTCCATTCCATTTTCCATTCCATTCCATTTCCATTCCATTCCATTCCATTCCATTCCATTCCATTCCATTCCATTATTTATTTATTATTTATTTATTGTTATTTATTTAATGTCCATTATTCCATTATTATTCCATTATTTCAAATTCCATTTATTATTCATTATTCCATTTTTTCCATTCATTAAATTATTTAATGTTATTATTCCATTATTGTCATTTATTTATTATTTATTATTATTATTATTATTATTGTTATTATTATTATTATTATTATTTATTATTATTTATTATTATTTATTATTATTATTATTATTGTCCATTATTTATTTATTATTATTATTATTTTTTATCATTATTTTTTATTCCATTATTTATTTATTTATTAATTATTAATTTATTATTTATTGTTATTTATTGTTATTTATTATTGTTATTTAATGTTATTTTAGTTATTCTTCTTGTTATTGTTATTATTGTTATTATTATTGTAATTATTGTGTGTGTGTATGTAATAATAATAATAATAATAATAATAATAATAATAATAATAATAATAATAATAATAATAATAATAATAATAATAATAATAATAATAATAATAATAATAATAATAATAACAATATCTTCATTTCCAATATTTGACTAATATTAATATATTATTATTATCAAAATTATTTTTTAAATTTAGAATTGTTATTAATTAAAATTGGTATTATTCAAATCAAAATTAAAGATATATGTGTGTATTAATATTATGTGTGTAATATTATGTTAATGTTAATTTTAATATTATTATTATATTAATATTATATTAATAATATTAATATTAATATTAATATTAATATTAATATTAATATTAATATTAATATTATTGATATTGATATTGATATTAATATTAATATTAATATTAATATTAATATTAATATTAATATTATGACGATATTGATATTAATATTAATATTAATATTAATATTAATATTATGTGTATTGTATTTGTTATTAATATTGTATTGTATTGTATTAGAGTAATATTAATAATGTGTATTGTCTAATATTAATATTATATTATTATTAATATTAATATTAATATTAATATTAATATTAATATTAATATTGAAATTGAAATTGAAATTGAAATTAAAATTAAAATTAATATTGAATTTAGTGTTAAAATAATTATTAAAGTTAATGCTAAAATTAATATTAAAATTAATATTAAAATAAATAATTAATGTTAATGTTAATGTTAATGTTAATGTTAATGTTAATGTTAATGTTAATGTTAATGTTAATGTTAATGTTAATGTTAATATTTATTATATATATATTATTATTTACTATTTATTATTTATTATTAATATTATAATTTATTCATTTGTTATTACTTCCTTCCTTATCCGCTCCTTCTCCGTCCATTCCCTCCATCCTTCATTCCATTCTCTTCATTCCTTCATTAATATCTTTCTCTTCAAACATTGAATTCTCCACTCCTCTCTATATATATATATACTCTCTCTCATATATATATATATATATATATACTCTCTCCTCTCTCTCTCTTATATATATATATATATATATATATAATATATATATATATATATCCTGTCACACGCGTCTGTGCATCCATCCATCCCTCCATCCATCCGTCCGTTCCTTTTTTTTTGTATCTCTCCTCTCTCTTTCTCTCCTCTCTTTCTCTCCTCTCTCTCTCCTCTCTCTCTCTCTCTCTCTCTCTCTCTCTCTCTCCTCTCTCTCTCTCTCTCTCTTTCTTTCTCCTCTCTCTCTCTCTCTATATATGTTCTTTCATATATATATATATATATATATATATATATATATGTATATATATATATATATATACTCTCTTTCTCTGTATTTTCCTTATATATATACTATATATATATATATATATATATATATATATATATATATATATATATATATATATATATATATATATATATATATATATATATATATATATATATATATATATATACCCATTTTGCTTATGGTATGTATGACATTCCAGTGCCTAATGGTTCGCCTTTCTGTTATGCGTTCATATCCACACTCATCATCCAGACAACATATCATATACACATACTTATATCCACACACCCCTCTTCTAGACAACATCTTACAGACATCCCTATCCCTTATATCCATACGTGTAGGGAGAAAAAATTGCCCACATCGTATGTCCTGCGTGTCGTAGAGGGCGACTAAGGGACGGTGGTAGTTAGGTTGGCTGCCTACTACCACTTATCTTTTGCCAGGAATGCTAATGCATGCCTCGGAGAAGGTCGTGATCGCAGTAAGCGGCCTTCTATCCTTCGGCGAAAATGTATGAATCGTATCTGTATATGAAATGTCAGAGGAATAAATGTTGAGGAGATGAGGAGAGAGGTGATGGATGTATTTAGAAAGAACAAATTTGATTTGCTCGCTGTGACTGAAACAAAGATGAAAGGAAACGGTGAAAATGAGTGGTGTGGTGTGAAATGTGTTTGTGTTGCTGTGGAAAGGAATGAGAGGGGATAGAAGGATTTGCAATTCTGATGAGTGAGTTGTGGTAGAGAGCTATGGTAGATTTTGTGTGTGTGAGTACTAGAAGTCTAAAGGTTAAATTTAAGTTTGAAAAGATCAAAATTTGTGTGGTTGCGACATATGATCCATCTGAGGGGTAATGTTGAAAAGAGTACGATTTTCTGGGATAATCTGAATGATGTTTTGGATGGGGGGAGGAGGAGTTCATTTGCCACATATCTGCCCATTCAAGGATTTTTTTTTTACAGTTGTCACCACCACTCACGGGCAGAGCCCTATTCAAGGAGGGGGTGTAGTACTCTCAAAAGTTCACCCTCTAGCGCAAATTACGCATATGAGCTCAGACGCAGGCTTTAAAGTGAGGAGATTAAATTCAGTAGGAAATACAGAAGATGGAAGAGAATTCCCCAGAAACAGAGGAGGTGGGAAAGAAGGAAGCACCACAGCAAACTAGCCTGGAGTTACCAATGTCAACAATACTCGTGCGAAGATACAGCACCTATTGTGCTACGAAGGCGTCGTAAAGGTGGTGGTACGCGAGTGATAAGTTCCCTCGAGCACTTGCCGCTGCGGTACCTATAGGATAGAGATAAAGCACCAACATCGCCTCGCAAAGATAGAGGGTCAAGTGAACTGGAAAGTACAGAACAGTTTATAAGCCTTTTTGCCGTTGACTCGACCCTGTCCAAAAGCCGGGTGAAACCAGAGCCCCCCCCAGATATGAGAGCAGTACTCTATACATGAGCGGATGAGACTTGTATAGCGAACTGAGAAAAAAAGTCTCCCAGTCTAAACAGAACTTCCAGTTCTTTGAGGCCGCCCTAGCAACCGTTGTGATGTGAGGTTTCCAAGACATTTTTTGTTCATGTTAAGGCCAAGGATGTTTATATTGTCAACAGGAGAGACGACAGAACCGTCGAAAGAGACAGGAAAGTTAGAAGGTATTTTGGAGAAGGAGATTTGTAAAGTTGGGTTTTTAAAGAATTGAATTTCACAAAGTTATTTCTATCCATCAGCGAGAATAAAATCGGAAAGATTAAGACGAGAGGCAATTCCAGAAGTAAAAGTGGGAGTAGAATTGATATGAGTTAAAGAATGAAGGGTCGAGGTATCGGAATACGAGTGGATAGAGTTAGAGGTGCAGGTGAGAAGATCATTAATGAAAGGTAGGAATAAATTAGGAGATAAGACAGAACCCTGAGGAACACCACTATTGACAGAAAAAGAAGAAGTCGCCCCATCAACAACAGCCGATATTGAGCGATTTGAAAGAAAGCTAGATATAAGTAAGCAAAGAGAAGGAGGAAACCCAAAGGAGGGGAGCTTGGAGAGCAGTGACGCGTGCCATACTCGGTCAAATGCTTTGGATATGTCAAGCGCCACCACCCAAGTCTCCCCGTAGTTCCTAAGAGCGAAAAACCATAAATCGGTTTGATAGGAATGTATATCGCCAGTAGACTTCGTGCAGCGAGAGCCGTACTGGCGATCGGAGTGAGTTTCCAGATGATCTAAGAAGTGAGTTGAGAAGGGTTTCAAAGATCTTAGATAGAATACAAGTGAGAGCTACAGGGCGATAGTTAGAAGGATCAGAGCGGCTTCCTTTTTTCCGGAATAGGTTGGACATGAGAGCTTCCAACTGAGGGGAAGTGCTAGTATTGAGACATAGAGAATATATGTGATTGAGCTAGGAATGAAGAGATTGGCCTTTTCCGGTTGAATTAGCAACACAATGATCAGATCGAATAAGAGGAGGAAAGGCAGATTAACAGAAGTTGAGAGACCAAAAAGATTTGTCAGTAGGAGAACCAAAGAGGTTAGCGCCTCTCCTTTGATGAAAGCCAGCTTTGCTCGTCGAAGAGTATCCCTGCAACGATTTCTAGCTGAAGAAAATTAGCGAGAATGATGGAGAATTTT
>JABUQX010058848.1:0-2500 GCA_015478945.1 Trachelipus rathkii | reverse complement strand
CTTTATATATATATATATATATATATATATATATATATATATATATATATATATATATATATATATATATATATATATATTTATATTTGTCTTTCTTATTTTACAGACAGTTGTCACCACAACTCACGGGCAGAGCCCTAATGATCTAGGAGGTGTACTCAATTACGTCTAGCAGGACGGGCCAAACCATGGAGAGAATGGCTCATTCTCCCACCCGACCAGTTGCGAACCTGGGACCCTCGCTTTGTTTCGAGTGCTCTCCCACTGAGCTACCGGGTGGCTTTTAGTATAAATAAATAAAATGCAAAAAAAAACATATACATATACATACATATATAAATACATACATAAATACACAAGCATATACATATAATATTATTATTATCACTATTATTAATATTATTAAAAACTAAACACTATATTTCAAACACAAATTCAATATATTTCACTATCAATCACTACTAATCACTGTATTTTTAATATTGTTATTATTATTACTATTACTATGCTACTATGATTTAACACTAATATTAATATGTTCTACACTATATTTCACTACTATGCACCACTACTCACTATATTAAATATTATTATTATCACTTTCACTACTGTCACTATTATTATATGACCAGCATTCACGAAAAATTAATGAAAGGGTGGGTTTTAAGACCCATACTTCCAGAGGAAGAGAAGTTGGTAAATTTTCTTCAAACGACTCGACGATTGCCATGGGAAACGCAACTTCACATTCTACAATGTATTATTATTTCTATTTTTATTATTATTATTTTATTATTATTCAATAATTAATTTTCCAAAATAGCCAAAAGTAATGATTTTAAAATTTTGCAGCTCCTCGAACCCAGATTAGATATGAAATAAATTTAAATGTTTAAAATTTTACATTTTTAAAATCCAAAATCGAAATTTTTTTCCTCTTTAGTTGACAGTCACTTTGAACCAAAAGCTTTCTTTCTCTCTCTCTCTTTCTTCTTAAATTCTTCAGTGCTAGATTTCTCAACCGCTTCATCACTTCAATAAATCATCTCTGACTATCCTTCTTCTTTCCAAATTATCTCTCTTCTGGTCCTTCTGTATTTGGCTCCCCTTTAGTTCCATTGCGTCCACACACGACGATGGTCGAATCATATTTATATTATTATTATTATTATTATTATTATTATTATTATTATTATTATTATTATTATTATTATTATTATTATTATTATTATTATTATTATTATTATTATTATTATTATTATTATTATTATTATTATTATTATTTTTATTTATATATATATATATATATATATATATATATATATATATATATATATATATATATATATATATATATATATATATATTATATATATGTATGTTGTATGTGTGTGTGTGTGTGTGTGTGTGTGTGTGTGTGTGTGTGTGTGTGTGTGTGTGTGTGTGTGTGTGTGTGTGTGTGTGTGTGGATGTGTGTGTGTGTGTGTGTGTGTGTATGTGTGTGTGTGTCTAAATTAATTCTCAGAGGTATATATAAATTTATTTATATAATTTAAATATATATATATATTTTAGGTAGATATATATATATATATATATATATATATATATATATATATATATATATATATATATATATATATATATATATATATATATATATATATATATATATACAGTCGTCCGTCGTGGAATGCGGGGGTTAGGTTCCTGACTCCCCGCGATATAAGCGACATCGCGTTTAACTTTACCCCCCTTGAAAAATCAATAATTTTAAAATTTTTACCTTTGTATAAGGTGAATAAAATAGCAGCAGTATTTTATTTATTCTTAATAATAATTGAATAAATTTGCAGATAAAATGTTATTTACAGTACAGTATATAAACATATTTTATTGACTAGTTAATTAGTAGGATATTTATTACATTACAGTACAGTACTGTACATATCTTAAATTGAACAAAAAAAATTTTACAGAAAATTTCTCATTCAGGATCATTCTCTTTATGTGTGTGTGTGTGTGTGTGTGTGTGTGTGTGTGTGGGAATAACCTAAGCAATGTAATATAAAATTGTAAAGTTCATCCAATTACGCACATAAATAGTTTCTTTCAAAGTGTAAATGAAGTTGAAGGAGTTGGAGATGAAGGCGGTTCCGAATCTGTAGATTGCATAGGCTGCTTTTTTGAGAAATACATCGTTATCGGTAACTGACGCTTTTGCCTTTTTAGCTCACCAAATATTTCTTCATATGGTTTTAAATCTCTGTAATTTTTAAAGTTGCTTTTATTACCTTTTACCAACCACTTGGTATAGCAAGGCCATTCCATAAGACACCACTTGTTCTGAGGACGTTTTTTTTTACCTTTATATATGGGCCCATATATACATATATATATATATATATATATATATATATATATATACTTTCTTTATATATATATAAATATATATATGTATATATATATATATATATATATATATATATATATATATATA
>JABUQX010058847.1:0-30000 GCA_015478945.1 Trachelipus rathkii | reverse complement strand
TAATATTTGGCATTGATTCCCTTTTTATTTATAAAAACTCATTTAACTAGATTTAAAGTTATTGAACCTGTCAGAAATTGAACATTAAAAACGCTTGGAATAGCTCGTTACCCGATGAACATGGGAAGCTACCATGAGCTCGAAATAATGAACTGACTTAACAGACCAGAGAGATGTTATGCCCGCGAAGGACGAGCAACACTTGTAATTTGATCAAGATCATATCAATTTCAGGGATAGAAACAATTTAATCTTTGACCCCACAAGTATGGAGAAGTTTTGGCGTTGCAGATAATACCATGAGGAAAAACAAACCCTGTTTATGAAACATATGCTTCAAGGACGGACGAAAGAGATAGAAGAACGATCTAGACGAAGTACTGTTCTACTATGTCCGCGACTATGTTTGAAAGAATAGTTGAAAGTCGAAGTGGTGAGTGATCGTGATAAAATCTCAAAAGAAGATTGAAGGGATTGTATCGAGCGAGACATGTGAGTGATTGATATCAGACAATTACATTGTAATTTATATGTTTAAGATATAAGACATTGTGTTTCAAGAAAACGCAACCAGGGAAGGTCTCATGTCATTGTTGCATTATAAAAATGATCGCACGTCAAAGAGTTGAAATGATAGATAAGATGAAATAAATAGAGAATGGAAGATGGTGGAGAATTCAAGAAGAAAATGAAGAATGTTCAGATATAATCAAGGGGAAATAAGTTAGTGAAAAGTGATATAGCATCACGGAGAGAAATAATGGATCGTGCTCGAAAGAAGAGTGAAGACATGTTGGAAGCGAAGTGAGAGAGAACCGTTGTGGATGCGATATTGTAAGCTGAGAAGTGAGTATGGAGGCCACAGACTGTCGTCTATTGATTTAATGCAATGTCATCTCGCATAGCGTTGCTGTCTCGAGTAAATTGATGTTAGATCAGGTTTAGAGAGGGTGAGCTTGGCCACGCAATAGTCGTGCTTCGGACAACAGAATTTGAAGTGAGTATGGAATAAAGGAGTATGGATGGAGTATCGCAGTAGAAGGGAGAGACCAAATGGATAAGTATAGTATGTACTATCAATATGGAGTTACAAAGAGGAGCGTTGATGGAGGTATTATCGTGGAAGATGGATGATTATAAGCACTTCTCTATCAGGACTATGGGAAAGTAATTAGATGTACACGGAGTCAATGAGGTGCTGGAGATTATTTTTGTTTGGAGTGGTAGAATGGTGTTACTTTCATCGGAGATCACCGTATGCGATACTTATCCACCTCCGTCCGCCCCGCCCTGAGATTTAAGCGACCCTGATATTGATTGCGCACTTGTTCTGAGCGGTGCCAGCAGATGGATGTATCTAATTCTCTACGGCTTATCAGGCTAGTCTGAAGGGGACCAATACAGAGAAGGACTTCAGGAAATTCCTCAGCATATGTCTCAAGGGAATAAAAGCATGATGAGAATGGGCATAGAACAAGGTGCAGATCATTACTAACGTTATGATTTTCGCTTGTGTATCCCAGTGTAGCGGTGCTAAGAATGTAACGGCCTTGAAAGCATGATGCCATACTTTTAATATTCATTGGATTTAACGTTAGTTTTAATCCCATTTGCGAATGCTTTATTAGTCTACTGCCAAAATAGATGGGATATGATTCTTGGCGTAAAGCAACGACCACCTTGTATATAATATTATGTATATATACTCACTGAAGTATTATAGTTACTACTTCCTTATTAGGCTATATTGTATTAGGTTATATATATATATATATATATCATATATATATTATATCTATATAGAAATTAATTAGTGATATATAATATGTAATAATTATATATATACATTATTGAACTTACTGAGTACCTGATGTCATTACTATTTCTCTCTGTATAAGTATTATACATATATGTTTGTATGATTTAGAATAATTTTCTTTTATGTCAATTTTACTAATGGTAATTTGACATGAATTGCATGTCTGCAAAATTGCTTTATTCTTCAAAGATATTGTTTAATTTGACTGCCAATACCTTCTTCTAAAATTCTTTATTTTATTATCTAAATTAGTTGAAAAATAAATTTGTACATAGTTAAGTTACATCTATATTCTGGTATATATATTTTATTATTATTTATGGGTATTTTATTCTTATTCTTTAGAATCTTCATTCAATTCCAATAAAGCAGAAGTAATATATATTATAAAATATAAGGATATATACTACTATAGTATGTATTATAATTCTTGTCATAATAAGATATGACGTTGAGGATATATATATACCTTATAACTTAAATACTGCATATATATTATATATTTTATAGTATATATATATATACATATCCTATACTAATAGGTAATATATGAATAGTTACTGATATACTATATAGTATGTTACTATATATATAGGCTGAGTATTTCTTGAGTTATTTTAACTTAGAACATATTATTTAGCTATAAACTTGTTAAGTTATTATTTATTTTGTAATGATGAATTTTTAATTATAATTTCGCGGTATGTTGGTGGTGTACTGTCAAAAACCTCACAGAGATACAGATAGAAAATTTACATTGAAATTTTAGATAAAGATGTTTTTTTTATTATTTCGGATGTGCTTCCTCCAGACGTTTTGACCAAGTAACAGGGGGTAGCCAGCGCCCCTGTGTCCTTCCTAAAGCTATGGTCAGTGATCATTTTGCTTAGAGAAAGAATGAATTAGATATATGTTTGAATGAAGCACGCGCTCTGTGTGGAAGCTATTGGTCAAATGGTATGTCTGAATGTATCTACGTTTACAATGCAGTTTAATATATAATGCATTACAAAATTTCATTTATTTTGGTCTCTTTCCACTATATATCTTGTGGCGACAGCATGTTGCTTGGAGAATCTGGCAATATCCTTTTTATTTTTATATATGTGTTGGGCTCAAGTAGTACTATAATTACGACATTTGATTGTCGTTTAGTCGGGTGTATTTGAAAAATACTAAGTTATCGCATTGTGTATTTGTGGTGTATAACTGTGGCGTAGAATTAAATTAGCTTTTTATTTTGCTGATATAATAAATGGTTCGTCAAATATCATAAAAGTCTTATTACAGTGGATAATTTGCTCAATTGTTGTTTCTCTCATACCAAACGGTGAAAATATTCATTAGCATTTTGTATTTTTTTGGCAATCGTGAAATGTTCCATTGTGTGAAATCGTCACCTCAGATAAATGGACTCAGAAGTACCAAACTCAACCTTAATCTGGACAGGGTAACGTGATAATAACAGTAGTACGAAGTAAGTCTTGTTGGTTTTCTTTCAAACTTAAATCTATATTGTCCTCTGCATCCCACGTCACTGTCTTGCTTCCTAATCAAAGTCTTCGTAGCGTTTAATGTTTTCAGGGTTTACTTGGAGTTTATTTTCAATCAATATAACATGTTGCTTGCTGTCGTATTTTGCGTAGATGTAAATTGTTAATCGGGTGGCAACCCTCTTATCGCAAGAAAAAAAAAACAAGTCCCATTTGAAGAAAAGTAGTCTCCTCTAAGCTTGGAATTTTAGTGATTCTTCTTATTTATTTATTTTTTTTTTAAATAAAGAAAGTACAACATACAAGTAGGCGTTCCTAATTTAAAATATATTATAATGAAGGTAAATTGAATTGAATATAACAAAACAGAAATTACATATTGTATACTCCAATTAATTGCAAAGATGTTACATTGCTATTTTTATTAAATATGCACGAGACTATCTATTATTTGCTTTTATCTCTAAGTATTCGAATCTATTAGGTTTATACAAATATCTTATATATTGTTGTTATTATCATTACTTAAGATTCCATATATTTATCTTAATATATTCCGTATAAATATTAATGCAGATAATCTAAGGATATATAATTAATACTTATACTTATGTATATGATATATACTCTCATATATTAGTTAATCATAGTATAGTGAGTAGTAATATATATGCATTATATATTATAAATTATATGTGATGACACTAACTATTATATATTATATACTACTAATTAATATTATATAAATATAGTTATTATGATATAGTATTATATTTGATATTATTAATATAAATATATAACATATATTAGATTATTTATTTTATATATATATAGTATATTAAAGGTGTGAAGCTTTTTATTACTATATATAATGATGTGTGATAATTATAGTAACTAATATTTCTACGTATATATACTATATATATATAAATATATATTCTATTATCATATCTGCAAAACCTTCTATTTTTTAGTTAGTGAGTATATCAGACTATAGTATTGTAATTATAAGTAATAATAATATATTATTATGTACGCATATGATTCAGAAATGACGCTGTTTTAGTTTGTAATCAATATTTTTTTGTTTATTTGTATTTAAGTAATCTTTCTCTTATATGTGCATTATCCGAAGCGTGTTATTACGGACCCTATTCATCACATTGTTACCAGATTGTGTTTATAATCATTTCAATCCTCATTTACATATTTCAGTGGGCTTCTCTGTTCCAGGGTTTCGTAAGTAAAAAATCTCGATTTCCGTGCAAAGGATAAATAGGCATCACGCCGCTGTACATAGTAGCTCAGACATTATATTCGGTAAGTTTCCTCAGTGCATTCCGTGTATCTTTTTGTGAAAAGTATTCTATTGTAATAAGTACAGATGTGCCTTTTCCTGGCGGTTTGATTGAAACCGGCGTGTGTTGATTGCTAAGTACATTCTTGGGCACTTGTGCCCACTTTAGATGAATACTTGCAGGCTCTTACTGTCCAAACTTGTTATTGAACATTGTCATACTTGTCACAATAGATTATATATATAATAGTATATATAATATATATTATACTATATATACTATATGAGTAAATTTACTTAATATATTTATTATATATATAGTTGGGGGTATTATATATATAAACTATAGTAGGAATATAGAATATTAAATATATGATCAATAGGCGTTTAATATAACCATCATATATATATATAATATAATATATTGTTATATATAAGTAGTATCATATACTATTAAAGGCTTATATTATAATATATATGATATAGTATTTCAATATTATTACCACTATCCCCCTAATTGCATATGTACTATACTTTAAGATTACAGGGGAATGTAATTAAAGAAAGTGAGTATTAAATATATATATAATTATAATAACTTTATATATATAATTTGCTATAAATTATATATATATACTTATATATATTATTATATATATATATTATTAATTATATAATCTTAAATATATATAAATTTTTATATAACTATATAAATATATTCACTCTATATATAATAGTATATAATTAAGCTATATATATAAATATAATATAATTTTACTATATATATATATATACATATATATATAATAGTATATATATATATATATATATATATAATTATTATATATATATAAATTTTATATAAAATATTTAATATATGATATATATTATATAGTATATATGATTATTATATATATATATTATATTATATTAGATATATATATAATACCTATATTTTAGGCTATATAAAATTATATATTATTTATATATATATAAGTGTATAATATATATATATACTATATATATATGAGTTACATGATCATATATATAAATATATATATTTATATATATATATAAATATTATATTTATAATAGCGTATTTTTATACTCACCTAGGATTATCATCAGATTCTATAATAATAAATGTTATATATGTTATAAGGACTAGTACCAGCATAGTTATGAGAGTAGAATCAATATTGGACCGACTATTGTTGGAGGCTGATTGGGTTTATTCAGATGCTATGGGCACAGTAGGATCGTTACCGGAAGATGAAAATTACTCATCGTAGGATGTTACCTTTAACCTACTTCCTTTTTCGATTTTCTCTACTTCCTATTACCTTTATATCATAGTTGTATTATATGACATATATCTATCATCCCGAACTTAATTGTGACAGGACCCTCTTGAAAAAAGGTACTAAAATCATTAAAATTTTACAAAATCTGTGTTTACACACAATATCTCACAATGCTGATGGTACGCAAACCCAATTTACAATTTTTGGAAATCAGCACATGCAGAAATATTATCAATATCAATTGCGAACACCCATCAATTGAAAGGATTATTATAATAAAATTTCATGTGGAATTTCATGTTTATTATTTGTTTTATATTTATTTTAAATCTTATTAAATTTAATTTATTTAATTATTCACTCTAATCACTATTTAAGTATTCAATCATTATTTTATAACATTTTAAATTAATAATTGCAAAAACAAATCACTTTATAAATAAAATCTTTCATATTAAAAAATAATTTTATAAAATTAAATACAAAAAGCATATTTTATATATATTAGTATACTTATTAAAAAAAATAAAATAAATAGATAATTTATTTAATTTTTGAAATATATATATGGAATAATTAGGTTGATAATTATGTGTAAGGGAAAAGTTTAAAGTTTTTAGAATCTTCACTAATTAAACAAGTTTGTAAGGGATTATTGATACTTTATGCTCAAATGAATACCTCTGTATTAATTAATTTTATGCAAATTATAGTCCAGCTAATTCCGCATAAGAAAGCTTGCTAATAAAAATGCTTCTTTCTGTAGTTAAATATAAAAGCAGATCCCAAAATTATATAAAATTTATAAAATAATATAATAAAAACTTTATTAAAACATTCCCAATATTTAATTTATCCTATATTTTTCTTTAATATTATTTATAAAATTAGATTCCAGTGATGCAAATGTGGTTTTTACAGAAAAACTAAGTAGCTCATTTTTCATATTTTTTTCTATTTATTGAATTTATGTCAAGATGCTACATGAATACTTCTTATTAGAGAGATAATCCAACTGTATATAATCGGAGACAAAGTATTATTAATAGTTAGATATATGATTTAAAAGGGATATGATTTAGCGGAATAGTCAAAAATATATTATGTATTATTATCCGGATTTATGGCCGTAGAACATTTTACTATATAATTAATGGTTCAAGGGAAGTTATTCTCAATTCCAGGTTCTCAGAACCATATAAATTTATATATACTGGTAATTCCATATACACTCCTAATTTACCTTATTATATTAATATATTATAATAATATTTTATATTATTTAATATATATTAATATGATTTAAAATAATATATATATATATTATATAACTTATTATTATATTTAAATATAGTAGTATATTTATCTTTTAATAGTAAGAATAATGTTTAGATTAAAAATAGAAATTATTATTTAAAATCTGTGATAAAAAAGTAATAAATTACTGAACCAGTTGTTTTTTTTTTATTTTTATCCAACAGTGAGCAATCATAACTTGCTAATATTTATGTTACCTTAACTTTTTAGATATACATATACAAATAAAAAAAATTTTTAATTTAGTCATAAATTCAATATTTTTTAAAATTAAATAGAAATATTAAGATTTAACAATACATAATATTTTATAATTTAAGATTTAACTTTATAAATTTTAAATTTTATTTATAATCAGTTTTTAAAAACAGTATAATTTTCATAATTTTGATAAATTTTTGGTAAATTTTTATTAATTATGCTAGAGTTATCGGTAATGTGAATATGTTATTTCATATTGTCCTTTTCACTTCAATTAAAATTTTATGAATAATATTAATAGATATACTATATTATGTGATAGATTTGATCTATACAAAAAAAATTTAGAAATATAATATATTTTGTATAAATAGTCTTTTTATAAAGTATATTTTAGTTATATCTCAAAATACTTGAACGACATAACTCCTAGAAATTAGTTTAGTGATAAAAATAATATATACGATTTTTTTTTATCAATTTATAATAATATTAAAAGATTAATAATATATTAGGTTATATTTCTGTTCTAAATAATAAAAATAATAATTTAAGTGTACTTATTTATCGGTATTATTGAAAGTAAAGTAATATGAGATATTAAATATTTGAGGTATAAAGTCTTTTGAAGTTGAATGAAAGATGTAACATGTTACAAATTTTACTGATATATTATAGTACTATCTAATATTGTAATAAAATAAATTAAATAATGTAAATATATGATAAAATTATTATATATATATATAAATATATAAGATATATTACGCCCATGATAAATGCCTGACAGTAAATATATAGGTAAATATCAAAAAATTATAATAGGTATACATATATTTAATATATATGTATTTTATATACTTATAAATTATTATATCATATAAAATATTATATATTAAGATATATTATATTATATATATATTATTATTCTATTATTTATCTAATAATAAATATTCAAATAAAATTATATAAATATAAATATTATTTATATATTATTCATAATGTATATATATCTATATTAACTAGATTCAAATATATAATATAATGTTATATCTACTCTGATATAGGTTATACTACATATACTTGTATTTATGAGTAATCTAAATTGTATGATACATTTATATTTATCAAGTGTTTCAGTATTGATATAGTAAATAGATAATAACTTATAGATTACTGATTAGATATTACTATATAGCATCAAAATAATACAACTTTATTTTATATTACACTAATATATAAGGTATAGATCTTACGGGTATAAATTAAGATACTCATATATATAATATACATAATATAAAATATTATAATAATAATTACTAATATTATTTAATATATAATTATAATATATATATATATATATATTATATTATTATCTAAAAACTTTTTATATATATATTTTATCCTATATAATAAATAATGCTATATCGATATATCGAATATATAGATATATACTTATTATTTTCAATAAATATTCTGTATAGAGGAAACTATAAATATTATATATTTACTATATTTTATAAATATTATATAATATATATATATAATATATTATAATATTATCATAGTATTAATAATAATAATAATTAAAAAAAATATTATATATTGTAATATATAATATTTAATAGTGTATGTATATATATTTATATTTTTTATGTAGCTACATAATAATTATAAAGACTATATAAAGTGATATATATAATATATACATTACTTAAATAATCTTTATAATATTATTATAGTGATTACTAATATATATATTTGTCAATATATAATATATATATATATTTATAAATAAGTAATACTAAATGTATAATTATATTTATATATTAATGACTAATAACTATGTATAATGAATATATATAGTATTTACATATATATATATAAAGCATATGAATATATAATACCTATAATAATATTGAAAAATATAAGGTGATATATATATATATATGAATAAATATATATATATATATAATATAATATGATATAAATATAACTTTAGAACTTAATCCATATAATTTAATAACTTATATCCAATATTAATATATATTCAATATATTATACTATATAATAAAAACAAACTATTTTAACTCTTTAATATTATATATATCTATCTTATATATAATATATACTCTAATAGTATTATTTACTATTATATATATAATACTTATATATTTAAGAATTCAAATTAATATTTAGTATATTTTAGTAGTATTCTTATCTAGTATATAGGGCTTATTTATAAGTCGGTGGAGCTCCATAGGAGCCAAAAGCCTAAGGTAATTTGAAGGTGCTATAGTTCTTTCTAATATTGTATTTTTAATTGTATATACATTAAAATATTTAGTGTAGAACCTAAAACATAATCTAAAACATAACATAACCTAACCATAACTTGTGTAACCAACATGACCTTAACCTAAAATTAACCTATGACCCTAATATATTTAGACTGAGGTCAACACTCCCTTTTATAACATGTCCAATACTTCTATATATCCGATAGTCATACAGGAAGCTATATATAATTATTATATTATATATATTTTACATATATATATAGTCAAATATTACCTATACTATCCAATACCTCATATCATTTACTTCACTATCCTTTTCAGTATATTCTTACTATATTACTATCTTATATATCTTGGTATCTCCCACACTACCATATATATATATATAATACTCATGCTCAATTTTAAAATATAAAACCTTTTTAGTTACATTCCATAATTTTTCTCATTATTAACTTTACCTATATAGTATGCTTATATATGAATACTACTGATAAACAATATCATATATATTCTATATATATGTATATTAAATTACTTAGTAATATATATATATATATATACTATTATATTATATATTATATATATAATATATATATATTAGATGGTGTTGTCGGATTTCGCATCGATTTGACGGATATCCGTCATCAATATATATTCACTATGCGCGTGCATTGCGCGCAACCTCATCCGCATTTCACTTCGCCGCAAATCCGCCAACCTCACTCCGCATAAACTCTTTGCGCGATAGCGGCTTAGCTATATTACTATCATGACATATATATTATGAGTATTCGTGATAGTGCTCTACTTGTATTCTTAAGGAGTGAGTAAGTACTCTATATAGTTATAATATATATATTTCTAACATAGTCTATATATTGTTAATATTATATTTTTCTTGTTTATGGTTGTCATCCAGGCATTCTGCTTTATGAATTATATCAGTGCTAGAATGGGCTCCAAAAAGGTTCCTTCCTGTATATATATATTAGTATTATAGCTATATATATATATAATATGACATATATTAATAATATATCTATTTTATATATTAATGATATCACATATATAATATATATATAATTAGTTATATAGATTTAATAGTAGATAAAAAGTTTTCAAATATATAATATATATATATGCTGTAATTATATGAAGTATTCTTATCTTCTCTCTCTCTATATTCATTCATATATTGTGATGTTATACACATTGTAGGGTACAAATATTTTCTTCATTCTATTTCTATCAATAAAATATTTATACTCAATATATAGTCAGTATGTAAAAGTAACGGATTTTCAAGGATCACAGAAACAAGTCATGATAGTGAGAATATGATAATAGATTTCTCATCACTTCTGTGGTGTCAAAAACGATGACGCTCTCGCATTGCCAACTTTTCTAAATCCTAGATACTAAAACAAAAATATTCTTTGAATCACGTTTTCACAGACAGTGTTTAACCTAAATTTGGGATTGCCTATGCGATTGAATGCTGCTATAAAAGCCTCCGGAACTCCATATCTATCCTAAGAAAAGCAGAAAGATCTACATGCCAAACAGACACGCAATTAACCATTTACAGCGATATCATGCCGAATCATGAACGTTTTTTTGAGCTTCTAGCATCAATCTTAAGGACAGCGATGTCGTGGAAATGTGTCAAAAGACACATTCAATTGATATCGAAGAGTATTTCAAAAGTAGAATAAAAAGCTTGAAATCTAGAATAAAATCTACACCTGGTTATTTGTAGTGCTATAATAAATTGATATAAAGATTTGCCACATCTTTCAGAAGTCTGCAAGAAATAAAAAAAATTAATATAGCAGCCCTTTAACAAGTGTAGCCAGTGAGCGTCTATTCAGTGGTGCAGATCTCATTTTCATTTACGACATAAAGAGAAGCAAAATCTCCTCTTGAAAGGGCTTCTGAAGCTTTTGTTTTTAGCAACATAATATTGGAATTATTATCTTAAAAGTCAGTAAATACTATATATGAGCCAATTTTATCTCAAATGGATGGAGGCTTTGTGTGCAAAGGGATATGGTGGGCGTGCTCAAAAGAATGGTGTACAAGGCGTCTGCACTTTGGTATGATGGGGCTATATATATTATCATAAGTACTCGATCATTATTAAATGTATTATATTTTCTAGTTATATATATTCTAGATATAAATATAATTGATAATATTATATATTATATTTATACTCTTATTATTAAGTTATATAATAACTAGTAGTATAATATAATAAATAATATAAATCATAAAATACTATATATATATTATATATGTATAATATATTATATTAATTTACTTATAATTATAACTATAATATATATAATATAGTTATATTTATACCCTATAGACTATTATTCATTTAACGTATCGGCTTAGGAGTAACATTTATATATATATATTATACTATATAATTAAGTAGAAATAATATATTAATATATATATATATATATTTATATATATATATATTTTATTTTATTATTATATTATATATTATATTATTAATTATATCATATATTTATATGATATAAAATAATAATTATATATATATTTATAATAATATCTAACAAAATATCATACATAATAAATAATACTATATATATTATCATATAATATACAAAATTAAATAATTTATATTAAAAATATATTTAGATAAATATATATAAAGTTATTAAACACTATTTTAGTTAATCTATTTTATAGTATATTTAAAATATATGTGATATTATATTATAATATAATAAACAATATTAATATTATGGAACTTTCATTATATATTATATTATATTAGTTATATATTATATATAATAACTTAGTAGTGATTTTATAATTAGTTATATTCTATATACTATATAGAGTGCTCAATAATATGTTATCATATCACCTATGATATATAGTGTGTGTGCGTGTGAATGTGTGTGATCATAATACACTGTAGGTCTATAAACTCTTATAACAATATTCCTTAACTATTGCTTCTGCTATCACAGCATCTCGCTAATCCGCGGATAGTGAGATTATTACTAGAGTGCCGCATCGCAATTTACGCAGTGCCAGCGGATAGTTTGCTTGATACAATTCACTCTCTCCGCAGTTACACATGTAACTAAAGTATAATAGTATATTTTAATAGAATATTTGAGCGACCTATTCGAGTAGGATATATTACTACGTAGTGACTTTATATTGAGGGAATTTCAAATATATATATAAACTAAAGTAATGTGAAAGAAGATAATGAAAATTATATGAAATATTAATAGTAAATATATTTATATTTTATATATAAATATAATTTATTCTCTTAATAAACAAATAAGTATATATAAACGTATACATAAGCTTACTGACTACCTACAACAAAATATACTTATTCATATATATACTAATATATAATCATTATATAATCAATTTAATATATATTTATTAGTGTATTATATTATTTATATTGTAATTAGTTTAAATATATATTTATATATTATAATTTATATCTATAATACTTCTCTCATGATGCTTAAAGAAGAATTTAAGAATCACAATCAAGTATAAAATTATTAATTAGATAAATTATTGCAATATATCATTGAGTAATTTTTTACAAATCACGATTTTCTATAAATAAATGGATACTCAGTATTTACGCTTTAGAGTTTCGTACTTTATATCAATAAGGTGAAGATTAAGTATGCGTTTCTAAACGAGTATCACCCCAATATATATATAACTTATAAATACCATATTATATATATATAAATATATATATTGTATATATATATATATATATATGATTTGAATAATATATATATAGGTATATATAATATATATATAATATAACTTTATAAAATATTATCTACTATAAATACAACTATGCTATATATATAGTTATATATATTATATATATATATATATAATATAATATATATATATATATATATATAGTGATGTCTTTTAGTTTTTATATACTAGATACTTTATATTATGATTATTTCTTGTTTCTTCTCAACCCAATCTTTATTTGAGAGAGAAGAATTCTTCAAACTTTCATAAAATTAAAAAGCATATTCTTCTTTACTTTCGTATGTCCATTTATGTTATCAATCTTGGTGATTATTCAAACGTTTCACTCAGACTGTACAAGCTTTCCTCTGATTTCTCCAAGATTAGGTGGTGAACTTTGCCTATCACTCTGCCTACCATGTGATACCGCGACGTCGTTGCTGAGGACAAGCTCCACAACTTCGTATCGCTGGTCGTCTCTGGCAGTGAATGAGTACCCAAACATATGTAGTATCTCATTTTTAACCTCTAATTTTTTCTTTTATTCATTTGCAAATATACGTTCCTCCTAGCTACACCTACTCACGTCATCTTTCTTTTTCTCTGTATCTTTTCTATCTTGTTCGGTCTTCTGTAGGAAAAATCATCCAGCGATATGAGTGAGTATACCGTAGTTTTATCAGAATTCGGTGCTCTTACAAATATTCGGTGGTCGTACTTCTCCAGTTTCTTCATTTGCACTTCTCCATGAAATGGATATACTGCTTCCGATGGGATGGTACCCTGCTGTGAGTGTACCGTCCATTTCGACATACGCTGAGTGTTCTCTTCTAGTTGGAGAACGTACTATCAGGGCTTTTCCCTATTTCAACTCAAACTCCATATACTATAAACTTGAGGTGTAAACTCATTTAGTTCTTGTGTTCTTTTCAACTCATCGAACTGTTTAAATTCAGGATTTTTCAGACCAACGGAACACTATATCTCTAATTGAACCAAATAAAAAATTCTGAAGGGATTATTTTAATCTCGGAGTTCTTGCCAACTAGTTTTATCATCGTGACACTAAATAAACGCCCTCATAGTTAAATGCATACGAATTACCTTTCTGTTCATCTCCCTCACGTTCCTTTGTGAGCATTTGCTAAATGAATGTCAACTTCCATATACTTGCTTCTTCATTTATAAATCGTCTAGATTTCCTCCTATGGCTAAACGTCGTTTTGTCTTCGAGTGAAAGCTTAGAACTATAATCTTTTGTCTAATTCTACGTTAGATATTTTCTCAGCTACTTCATATCTCCACACCTTTCAACTAATTTCATATGCAGTGTATTGAATTACATACTAAAATGAAGTATATTTGTTTCTTTAAAAAAGTGCTTCATACTTAAAAGGTGTCGTCGATGGTTCTCACGCTATCTCTCCGTGACCCTCAAAACTTATGTGTTCCTCCGTACCTGCATCATGCATTGATAATATTGTTCCAATATCTTTAGTTTAAAAACAAGTTGGCTCTTCATTTATCTGGAAAGACAAGTTAAGAGTCAAGTACTTGGAATAGTGAAAGAACAAGACCTAAACAGATAGATATCCCATTTTCTACTGGAAGAAATGAGTTTTTTCATTATGTAATTCATAATACTATTGTTTTATGATTTTTAAGAGAATTTAACATCTCTGTTATCGCACTCCCTAAACAGATTTCTCAATCCTATAAATTTATATATTGGCCTTATATTTTAGCGACTTTCCAGCCATTGTGCTGTGTGATGAAGTGATGTGTGTTGTGTGTGTGTTGTGTTGATGTGTGTGTTGTGTGTGTGTGTGTGTTATGTGTGCTCGTCATAGGTGTGTGTGTCATTCAATTTTGGTTGCAATTATCTTCTTCTTCTTCATTTAATTTTTTCAATCATGTATTATCATCTTTAATTAATAACTAAATTAGAATAGTAAAAATGCTTAAGTGTGCGTTAATTTAAGTTACTATTATATCGTGCTTTGTTTTGAGCATAACTTGTGTAAGAACTTCTTATTTTTTCTACACTTCAAATGATTATCTACTGATAAGCATGAAATAATTTGACGATTTGGACTCCAAAAGCATTTTCCTGTATAAATAAGAGAATTTTTGTAACTCATGCTTAGAGACGAAATCACGTGGATGGCGCAGTAATCTTAACATAAAACTGTATATATATTTTAATAATATCTCTTATAATCATAAATAGTATATATAAATTACTAGTATATCATATAAATAAAGATATATTCTCTTCTATAGATAGTTTATTATATATAGTATATTTAGAGTAATACATTATAATTGCCGTTCAAATCAAAGTCAAACCCTATTTATGAAAAGGTTCTTTCATGAAATACGAATTTTAATTCTAAGTTTGCCAATAGGTTAATCTTCGGTGGATAATTGCCAAAGTCGAAAATGAAAACTGAAACTAAAACCTATTTAAAATAAAAATTGAGATTATATATATTAAATATATATATAATATAATTAAATCAACTTAAATATTAGTATAATAATATATATAATATTATATATATAAATTCTTTTACTAGTATATATAATTGTATACATATATATATATAAAATGTATGTATCCATAGTGATATATATATATATAATAATATAAACTAATATATTATATTATCTATAATTATATAGTAATAATAGTAAAAAAACCTTTAATATAAAAAATTTTCCACTCAATTGGATGATAAAATATGATTAATTGTTATTCACTTTTATAGTACAGTAAAATATATATTATATAATAATTACATTGTTTTAGAAATTATTTAAAATAAAAATCTACATCACATAACGTATATATGGAAAAAGAATAATATAAATAAATGACGTCACAAACAACACGCACGCAACGAATATAAATACAAGACTAACTAAGTTTGTTTTTTTTTCGGAGCATTATGCATATCCGTTTTGTAAAGTTCATAAAAAGGTTTAACATTATGTTAAACAGTTTTAGCTTAAAAGCTAGTGTGATTTGATCTTAAATTTATTAATTATTTTTAAGTCTAACTTTATACATACATAGACTTGTAACGCGTTTTCAACTCAAACGAAATTTGTTTGAAAGGAAGGATCTACAAAGTGTTGTGTGTGGATAGCCTGCGTTTAAAGTGGAGCTCTTCTATGTATTATAATAGGGTTATTTTATGCATAGCATTATTGTCAAATGGTCCAGGTAAGAATATTCTCAAGCAATTAAATTTATAAGATCATTAATATCAACAAGCAAGTGGTGGGGTTGTAATAAGCTAATTTCAACAGTATATATAATAACAACTATATATATAATATATATATATATATATTAATAATATATTATATATATATATATTATATATATAATTTTATATAATATATATATATATATATATATATAATAATATTATATATACGGTATATATAATTATTGTAATACAACTAATCTGCTAGAAATCAATTTTTCTAAAAATTTTTCTTTCGAAATATTTATTAATTGAATAATTAAAGTAATTCCTTTTTTTATAAATTAAAATTATTATTAATTTAAATTATATTAAATTTATCCTAGTTTTAAGACTTTCGTGTTTTGAGCTTAGCATTTAGTAATTTAGCTACCCGCCGGCCGCTAAATTGAGCACCCGGCCCGGCAAAATTCCGCCGTAGTGGCCTAGTTACAGACACGTAAAAAAATATTAGTAGAGAACATAATGTTAGTGAAAGAAAAGCATACTAAACCACCATTTATTAACTAAAGCTCAAGCGTCGCACCAGATATCCACAGAGCTTTGTAACAGGCAAACGACCACACCTGGTAAATGTCTGTATGGGGTTCATATCTTGGCTAGGACAATCACGCCTCTCGCAAATCTCTTTACCCATCATCGCCAATCTTTTTGCTGGACCTAATTCACCTTTTGCAATAGACACTCTTTACTTGTCAGTACCTTTTCTTCAGTCTTCAGTGTCGATTCAACACGCTGATTAACCTCACTAAACACCGACTATCATCGCATCTTATCATGAACAAAACAATTTTGTATACTAATTTAATTCGCATCATTTCATTACCCTTGCATCACACCACAAATGATAACATAATAGTCTTCTTCTAATTTTATTGATTCTCACTCAACTAACACACTCTAAGATTATCTCTGAACATCTTAAATACGACATGTTCTACAAATTAATGTTTGCTCTTTTATTAATAACAATTACACAAAAGTAGCATAAATACTCATCAAACAACTATTTGGTGCACTCAAGACTTAGTCACTTTGCATATCACCAAGAATTAATTGCCAGCATCATTTCTCCACCCGTGATTCTACTGACACCCAATCATCCATTCTTTTCATAAATAATGTTTTCTTTACAGGATGAATGAAACGCTGTTGCTTCTGCAGGAGATTCATTTTCGATCTGCGTGGATGGAGAGGTGTACATATCAGAGGTTTCTGCTGAAATATCTACATTTATTTGGGTTGCATGCTTTTATATATTTAATATAGAAGTTCCCAAATGTATTAGGAGAACTTTCGAACTATTTGTAGTAAGACATTTAGGCCAACTCAAGCCCAGGGGAAATTAAATATTGTTTGGAAAGATGTACAAGCAGGAACAGAATAGGGTAATTTAGATAGATATATAGTTACAGAATATACTCTATAGCCATGATAAAGAGAATTTTCTTTTAATAATGAAGTTTTGGATTTGAAAATAAAATTACGTTGTTATAACCGAGTTTCATTCCAATCTAATTGTTGAATTTCAAGTGAATTTCTTTACTTTATATATAAACCTTTCCTCCTCACAATCTTTGTTATATTTCATTCATTCATCCATCAACTAATCCAGTTTCCCCATGACAGGAGGTGCGGTGCTCATACATGCACTGGAAACCAATGCATGCATGACCATTCTCAGGGTAGAAATAAGTGGAAGCGGGATCCCAACCTAGCTGCCACTGTACTATTGTCTGTAAGTGTTATATGGTCTCTGTGTGATAGCGGAAAGTCTGCTTCAGTGTAAGGAAGAAAATATATATTGAGCGCAAGAGGACGACATTCATTGAACGGAATACCACCAATCATTTTTCCACCCACTGGGTGATCTCAGCATTGAGTGGCATCTCCTCCGATTATCCTGCTTCTATTACTCTTACTATAAAGGAGAGAAAATACAAATATATGGAACAGTTACTAAGACTAGTATATATATATATTAATATATTATATATTATATATATATAATAATACTAAAATATATATTATAAATATATATAATATTATATAATAATAATATATATAATATATATATATATATATATATTGGTAAAGTATTAGTATCTTGTTAAAGTTTACTTTTTGCTGAATTCCAAATAAATTTCTATACTTTCTACATCCTTTTCATTCAAACTTTTTGCGTAACTAGCACGGGATTTCATAAATATTATAAGGAGAGAAAAAATGAGAGACTGCATGCATGCATGAGGAAAGAAGATTATAAGTAAATATATATAATATGAGGAATATAGTGGGCCAACATGAATGTGGACCACCTAATCTTGACTAATTCATGATGATTTATTGCCATTTAGTGTACCATGTTTCTATTCGCACACTCTTGAATGTACCACTCACATAAACTTGCAAAACTTTTCATAGCCTTATGTGGGAAACTTCAAAGCATTGCTAAGTCTAAATATACATATAATGATCTCTTCGGTCAATCCAGTTAGTAATGTAATCCATAAATCTAAAGTTGTCTACATGAACTACCCTTTGGAAACATGCTTGGGAAGTACATACAATACTTGTATCTTCTAAATTTTTTTATACGACCTTTTAGTACTTTTCCAGAACTTTAAGACCAGAGATGTAAGCTACTGTTAAATGCAAAATTTCCTTACTACCTTTCTTATAATAGGCACAACATCTGCTGTTTTCCAGTCATCTGTACCTCACAAAATATAGATCGTTAAAAATCAAATACAGTGCCTTGAATGCTGGTACTAACCTCTTTATATATATATATATATATATAATATATATATTATATATAATATATATAGATATATATATAATAATATATATTATATATATATATATATAGTACTTTAATATATATATATATATTATAAATTAATAGATAGTATAAAATATAATAACGTATATATAATATATTAAATATAATAATATAATATATATATTATATAATATAATATATGATTATATATATAATATAAGAATATATATAATATAATATATATATATATATAATATATATAATATATATATATCTGTTGTTTTGATTTCATCAGTTTTTGATTTTTGTTTAAAAGTATATTGCTGAGTAGTAGATACCTAAAATGAATTTAAGTGGGGTAAATGACCATGATTCAAAATTCGGACTAATTTTAAATAAATTTTTTAAAATAACATTTTAGCTATCTTTAATTATTTCCAAAAATTAAGATATGTCAGCATTAATTTTATATTTACTACATTTATGTATTTTTTTTTTAGATTAACGGATACGCAAAGGGTTAAACATGATGCGTGAAATGCATTGCTAGCGCGTGCTCCCGGTAACAGGGCAATAAAATTAATATTAAATTTCTTTTTGTGATTATTTAAAAAAAAATAAATTTATTTATTAAAACATTATTCATTAATTAAATTTCATTGTGTGACAATTATATTTTAGACTGATCTATAAGATAAATTATATTATCTATACTTTATATATAATATATATTATTAATATATATTATATAATATATATATATTATTATTATATTCTATATAAAAAATATATATAATATATATCTATCGAGATTTAAGGACGAGGTCTGCAGGAGCACGCAGTCTGCCAATGCATTCCAGCATAATGTAGGCATACACTAATTGGTATTCGTTAATTCAAAAAAAAAGTAATACTAAAAAATGCAAAAAACCGTAAAATATCAAAATATATTTCATTTTTGAAAAATATTTAATATAAATGTGATTTTTAAAATTAATTAAAATGGATTTCGAGTTCCTGTGCTTAAATTTATTGTGTAGTATCATAGTCTTAGCAATATACTGAAAAAAAAAAACAAACTGTGGAGTCGTAAACATAAGTCTATATCTTTGAGTCATGTTTAAGAATTTCAGTTATTCAAAGAAAATATGCCATTGACAATTAAAAAAAGCAAAAAAACAATCCAACAAACATAAATATACTTAAAAAGCACACGCAACTGACGAAGTTTGTAAACATAAAAACATCATATATATATATATATATATATATATATATATATATATATATATATATATATTTTTATAAATTTATAATTTATAATATATAAATATATAAACCTCTTATATTATATATTATAATTATATATAATATATATTATATTATTATATAAATATATATCTCTGAAATTGAATAATTGATTAATATAATCATACCAGATTAATCATTAGGAGAAAAAATATAATGTGATTTGATATATAAAAAAAAAACAGAAAAGTATGATAAGGTGAATCCTATAAAACTTAAGTTGCCCGGTAGATTTTTGTGCTTATTTTTATATTTTATTGAAAATATAAAGTTAAAATGTACATCAATTTGTAAAAAAAAACTGCAAAGAATTTTTTAATACCATTTATGTAAATTAAATGTTTATAGTTTTGGTAATAGTAGCGCAGAGGGGCTTCCCCCCCCCCAATTTTTTTAAAAATCACAGGATATACTCTAAAAAAATAATAATGAAGAATAAAAAAAACAAATGTGGCCATCTCCTTAGGAAAAAAAGTTAAAGCCTCAAAGTTGTTAAACTCATAGATATTTCATTTTTGATACATCGGTAAGGTTCATTTCAGGCTTTCTAGTTCAGGGTATGATGTTTTGCTAGGTATACACAGAGAAAACCTATGTATACTTAGCAAATCTTATCATATCCTGAAGTAGAATGGCCATAAAACGAGTACGAGGCCCACTAATTTTTTTTTAATAAGAAATCCTATGTGAAAATTTTTAACTTTGAGGTTGTAACTTTTTCTAAAAATTTAAATCATTTTTTTTTTATGCTTCATTATTATTTTTTTTAGAGTATATCCTGTGATTTAAAAAAAAAAAAAAATTTAAGAGAAAATCCTATGGGAGTTTTAACTTTGAGAGGCTGTAACTTTTTTCCTAAAGATACCGCAATGTTTGGTTTAATTATTCTTCATTATTATTTTTTTTGAGTATATCCTATGATTTTTAAAAAAATCTGGGTGAAGCCCCTCTGCACTACTGTTACCATAACTCGAGGTTAAACTGCTACCCTATTACCATTTATTTTATATTCTATCGTACGTAAAAAAATAATATTTAACCATCTTTTTTCTTTATTTAATTAACTACGTTTGGTATATTCAATTTATTCGTTGATAATTTCGTTAAAAAAAATATAAATTATCGAAAATTTTTATTATCGATATATAAATAATAGGAAAAAATAGGAAAAATACATCGATACTGTTATCCCTAAAAAAAAAAAATAAAAAAAAAGCTGAATTGGCACTTTTTTTTCGGAGCTTTATTTTTTATTTTTTTATTGAACATAAACATTTAAAATGTACACTAATCGTACTTGCTTTTAGGAATATCAAAACATCGATTGATTTTAAAATAAAATATCGATTTTTATAGAATCTGTTAAACTCAATATATACCAACTGTAATTTTTAAATTTATACGTTTGACAGGGAATCATGAGGAACTCCAGGCTTTGAATATTGCCTATAACTAAACCCAAATCAATTTAAATTGAAAAAATAAAAACTCCAGAAACAATTCATCAATTCAGAACTTTCAATAATTAAATATTAATTATCAAACATCTATAGAAAAACTGAGAAAATTTACTCATACACAAAACAACATTCGATCTCGAATGGGCAGAAAATACTGTTAGATGATGCGCAAGAGACCGATATATATCGATATTGATATTTTTTTTCGATAAAAAAAAAATATCGATGATATATTTTCAACCGATATATCGATATTTTATTTTCAGTATCGAATCAACGATATTTTTTTTTTACTTCAAGAAATTTCGAGCAGTTTTCTTTTTTCATAATCATTTAAGCAAATGTGTGTATTTTTCAGTTTGGATGATGGTACATTTTGTCTGACTCAGGAGAAGGAGGATAAGGAGGTCGATGATCAACAAGAGAAGTAGTAAGGCTATATAGCGAAGAACAATTTCATGAATATATACGCTATTGGGTTATTTTACTTTTCAAATTAGATATTTTAATAAAAAGTAATGAAAGTATCGTATATAATACAGGACAATACTATTGATGTTAAGTTAAATCTTTATTAAATTTTAATTTATCTGATATAGAATGTTTAAGTTTACTGCTAAGATATTCTACTTACTCTAAAGCTTATTCCTCTGTAAAATACATCCGCTGCTTAATTTAGGGTATGATTGTGTTAATTTAAAAAGATTATTATATATATATATATATAGATATATATATATATATTATATTATATATATATAATATATATATATTATATATATATATATAAGATATAGTAGTATAAAATATATATATACGTGTGTGTGTGTGTGTGGTTGGTGTGTTTGTGTGGTGTGTGTGTGTGTGTGTGTGTGTGGCTGTGATGTGTGTGAAATGTTACAATTAGAGGTGCCAAGATATCTCGAAAACTGCGACTCGTTCCAGGAAACAGTAAGATATGTGGAATCAGCGTATGAAAATAGTAAACGAAAATGTAAAAAAAAATCTTTGGGCTATAGAAAACAGAGGGCACAATACTTTTTAAATTTCATGTAATTACTACAAACAAAATGGAATGTTTGGAACGTAAGGATTATTTTATTTATTTATGTTATTTAAAATAAAATTTTTTTAAACTAAAGGAATACCAGGTAAACCGCATAAATGAGCAAGAATCGGCTCGAGCCCCTACAAAATGGTAACTCTAATTTATTATACGCGAATCCAAATATCTTTTATCGGATTTTCTGGTACGAGTGTAGTTTTCAGATATCTGGGCGCAGCTAATAGTAAAATTTGCATATAATAAGTATATATAATATATATATATATAGTATATAGTATATATTTATAATATATATAATATATATATATATATATATATATATATATATATATATATTATATCATATATATAGTTTTCCATTAGTCGTCATATGTATCTTAAAAATATTAAAACGCTACAGTAAAACGGAATACTTTGCTGGAATGCTGGCCGAAGTCGGCGTCGGAATGTGTAAAAAAAAAAAAAAAAAAAAAAATTATTCATCAAAATAACAATAGCTATAAAAAAAGCAAAAGGAATCATTGGAATCTGGTAAAATTTCATTAGAATGTAAAAATAATATATATAAAAAAAAAAATTAATTGTTATATTAATGTAATGAATTTAGAGGCTATTTAGAGAACTTTTATGGTTTTCTCGATAATAAATAGAACTTTCTATTTAAATTTGCTTTCTCGGCACTAGGGGGCTGAGCCGACGGGAAATAGGGGGGGGACGGTTTCCATACCGTAGGGGAGGGCGGAGAACCCGCGGAACAAATACCAAGAGCGGGGTTCCGGACCTCCCGGAGGGGGAATTAGTCCCTACCCGTAGTCCGGAAAGGCCGAGAGACCTGACTCGCTGCTCGTGCGGTATAACCTTGGGGTATTCTTTAGTAAAAAAAAAAAGGCAAATTTAATTAGAAGTCTATTTATTTTAACGAGTAACAATAAAAGGTCTCAATAATAGGGCTCTCTAATCAAATTCTATAATTATTACAAAATTTTTTTTTTTTTTTTTTTTTTTTTTACATTTTCTCTGTGAAATTTTAAAGGGATTCAAGAATGTATCCTTTCGTGTAGTATTGTAGTTTTTTAGTTATTTTTTTTTTTTTTTTTTTTTTTTTTTTACATTTTCCAGACTAAAATTGGACCAAAAGTCAGCATGTAATTCGTTTTTACTGTAGCATTAATAGTTTTAAGATACATATGACGGACAATCGAAACGCTGACATATATATATATATATATATAATATATATATATATATATATATATATTATATTATAATATATATATATATATATATATATATAATATATATATATATATATATACTATATATATATATAAATATTATATAAATATATATAATATATATATATATATATAGTGTATCGACAATAATACATTATCAAATTTCTATTTCATTTTTTATATATATATATTTTACATTTATATATATTGAAAAGCCTAATTTTTGAATAAATTTATGATTTTACTAATGTCCGTAAGTGTAATTTTGACTTGCTAAATTCGAATTTCTCAACTTATTTGTAAAAGAGTATTTTCAGTAAAATACATTTCAGTAAAAACTCTCTCTCTCTCTGCTCTCTCTCTCTCTCTCTCTCTTAATATATATATATATAATATATTATATTTATTATAATAATATATATAAGTATAATTATAATATATATATATATATAATATATATATATATAAATTATATATATATATATATATATAATATATATATATATATTATATATATATAATATATATATATATATAATATATATATATATTATATATATAATATATTATATATATAATCATATATAGAATTTTTTAATCCGTATATCGATATTAAAGTAAAGTTTAATCTTTGATATTTTTTTTTAAAAATAAGATAATGATATATTCGATATTTTTTTATTCGCATCGCTACTGATTAAGTGATTATGAGTAGAGTGTGAAATTTTTGTAAGTTGCAGGGTTGCCAGATGGTTTGGAATACTTTTAGCCACAGATTAGGTAAAATTTAGGCCAAAATTAAATATATACATATATATAATAATATATTATATTATATATAATATTATTAATATATATATATTAATATATATAATATATTATATATAATATATATAATATATATATATATATAAATATATATCTATATATATATATATATATAATAATTATATATATATATATATTATAGGCCCTTTTGTTTTACTTAAATGTCAGTTTTGAATTTTTTTTGTTTTTTTTTTAATATTTTGCTACTATATGATAACAATTGACTTTCAGTGTAAGGATATCTTTGGGCATATATTTTGTAAATAATTTTTTTAAATTCAATTTTTGTAATATTGTTTTAAAAATGAAATATCTGAAAGTACGACACTTACAGAAACAATTACATATTTGGAACAGCGTATAAGCTTATTACAAAAATGTAAAACAAAAAAAAAAAACATTTTTTTCATAAATTAAATATCTCAAGTACTTACAAGAAAAACAATTACATATTTGGAATCAGCGATAAAGCTTATTCCAAGATGTAAAACATAATTAAATAAAGAAAATAAAAGAGAAAAAAAAAAACATACAAAAAATTTTTTTACAATAATGAAATAAAAAAAAAACATGAAGAACTCAAGCCCACTTGTGAATATGGGGGAACTGATTTTCCATACCCCGTAGGGCTGGAGGAGTGGGGGGGCGGACAGGAACCCCCGCGGAGTAAACCAAATAACAAAGAGAGGGGGTCGACCCTTCCCGGAGGGGGGGGAATAGTCCTACCACTGTCGCGATTCCCCGGAAAGGCGAGAAGACTGCGGCAACTCCGGCATCTTTGGCGGTATCCTTGGGTATTCCTTTAAATCTTTTATAGCAAAATGAAAAAAAAAAAGAAAAAAAATAAAAAAAAAAACAAAAAAAAAAAAAAAAAAAGGAAAAACAAAAAAAAAAAACCTAAAAAAAAAAAAAAAAAAGATTAAGAAAACTATGAAAAGTTACAGAATTGTAAAAACGTAACTGTCTATATATATTTTTTAAGATCATTAGTCCGTTCCACTGAATTACATGTGTTGGTATCTCTATAGTAGCAACATTAAAAAAAAAAAAAAAATTCAAAACTGACCTTGTGTAAAACAAAAAGGTGCTATATAAATATGTTATTATATATATATATAATATATAAATATAGAATAATGTATTTAGAAATAGGAAAAATGGTACATAGTATGTATGTAGCAATATATAAGACTTTTTTGTTGACAAATGTCAGTTTTGAATTTTTTTTTTTAATATATTGGCAATAATGATACCAACAATGAATTTCCGTGGTAACGGACATGATTCAAAAAATATATAGGACCAGTTACGTTTAACGGATCCGTAACTTTTAAATTTTTTTTTTTTTAAAATAAAGGAAACCCAAGGGTAAACGAAGATGACAGGGAAGTTCGGGGTCTCTCGGCCTTTTGGGGAACGACAGGGTAGGACTATTTCCCCTCCGGGGAGGGTCTCGGAACCCCCGCTCTTTTGGTATTTGGGTGTCGCGGGGGTTTCCTCGCCCTCCTAGGGATATAGGAAAACGTCCCCCTCGTCCGCCAGTCGGCTCGAACCCTCATTTGTTTTTTTATTTTTTTTAACTTTTTTTTTATTATTATATATATATTAATATATTTATATATATATATATATATAAATATATATAATATAATATATTATTAATATATATTATATATATATATAATATATAATATATATATATATATTATAATATATGTGATTGGAATTTTTTTTTCTGAAAAAATATTTTCTAAGTTCAAAAAAATTTCCATATTCTGAGTTCAGAAAAGTTAAGTTTAGTTTTTTGTTTTATTAAAAAACATTTAAAAGAACAGAAATTATTTAGAGTGGCAGCTATCGAGTCGTATCATTCATATATCAGTCGATTATTTTAATTAAGGCGTTTTCGATTGGCAAGAATTCTTCTAAAGGAAGTAGTTCTTCAACTTTCATTTGTTAATATTCTTTCAAACGGAAGAAAATTTCCTAGCGAAATCGGAAATTTTTCTTCATCCGTAAAGTTGCTATTTTTCGTTCTTAAACGTTTTGAGTTTTATTTTGAGTTTTGTGACGTACATGAAATGTAAAAATTTTTTTTTTAATGAATCAATTGAGGAAAATGTATTTTCTAAAATGGAAGGAAGATGTATTTCCTAAAATTGGTGAAAGATGTTTATAAAAATGGACGAATTGAGAAATTGTATTTCCTGATATAAGGAAGATGGACGTAAACTCGAATGATCATGTTTTCAAACATCCAAACATGTTTGTTTATTATATATAATTATATATATATATATTATATATATAATACTATATTATATATATATATATATATATATAATATATATATATATATATATATATATATTATATATAATATATATATAATATTATATAGTATAACATATAACACTAAAAAACTCCTAATTAATAGCTTTATAGGCTAGGTTCTGTCTGTAAAATGTAAAACAACTTCAAAACTGAAAGAATGTTCCAAAGTTGATTTTTTATCGAAAATAAACTCAAGAAGTCATTCGATTTGGAAGAAAAACTTGCTAAATCTAAAACTTAACTTAAACTTTTCTGAACTTAGAAATTTTTTTTTGAACTTAGAAATTTTTTCAGAAAAGTAACAGTAACAGTATCTACAAAAATGCATATTTAAGTAGTAGCAATCATGAAAGCAAGGGAATGGGGTATATCTCGGGTACCCTGTACCCCAGCGTCTTACGTGAGGCATTTTTGGGGGCAATTCTCCGCCGGAGTGGCTGTTATCTCTTCTTTTGGGGGTACTTTTTCCCGCGTCTGGGGCTCCACCCGGGGCACTACTCCTGGGCAACAGCCATAATTTCTATTGGAGGCGCCATGAACGTGCGTGAGTACATTATGTACTTGAACAATGCTCACGTCTTCCAGGCGTTTATTTTTAAACACCCTACCCCGTTAGTTCACCTACCCCTATGAAATAATCAGCTTATAGGCTGGACCAGGGCTCGAGCCTGGACAGGGTCATTACCTGAGTGATATTTGGGCACGTACCCACGTGCCCTACCTTTTGGTGTACTTTTCAGGCTCGCCCTTTTATTTTTTTGGGGTTGGTCTCCCTTGGGGTCCTATTCTAATGACTACGCATGTACGTGAGCTGAGTGTGTAGTGCATGACACATTGCTCATACCATTCCTGACATTTTTTTTATCACCCTACCGCCTTAGTTTATCTCCTACTCCCTCCTTTGTTTGCCATCATACGAGGTCCTGGATTGTGTGTTTTGAGGCCTAACTATGTTCTCATGTAACCACCCTAACCTGTGTACGAGGCGTAGCCACGTCCCAATTGAAAGTAGCATTGAGCTACTTTCAATGGACTAACTTTCAGAAAGTAGCAACTACTTTTCCATGACATGAGTGCGTACAACTTTAAGTCTACTTAAGTAACACTTGTCAAGGTGTAGTGCCCGTCAACGTCGACAGCTCCTGGTTGCACAAGAAATACAATAAGGAAATAAAATAAAACAAGAATGAATGTAAAGACAGACAAGAACAACATGAAACGGCTGCAGAATGCCGTAAGGTTTTGGCCCCACGCGAAACGCGACCGCCGTCCGGAACAGTACCTTAAACCGCTTCGAGATCGGGGCGTAAGTTCGGTCTGTGCCGGAGATCGGTGTTGAAGAAAGCGCCCTCCCGCACGGCGAACGGCAAAAATATTTCGCATGGTTATGGGTGCCCGCTTGAGGGTAGTGTTTAGTCGATAATACCGGGTATATGATATATAATATCTAATATATATAATATATATATATTATATATATCTTATATATATATATATATTATATATATATATATAATTTAAATATATAATATATTTATATTAATATATTATATATATATACTATAATTTATTTTTGTTTTTAATTAAATTTATTTTCTTTTCATGTTTATAAGTGAAAATATAACCGTTTTTACATTACCTAATCAGTAAATCATATAAATCGTTTTGTTATTTTTTTTAGATTTGTTGTTGAGTTTCGTTATAATGTTTTATTTTTCAGTTCCCAATGCGCACCCCAATCGCTCCCGATAACCACGCCCCCTTCGTATTAAATACCACATCCAACACCTCCTAACCTAGCTATGATTTTTTGATCTATTGATACTATGATTATGTCAAATTTTTTTAAAATTAAACTAGTTTTCAACACCCTAAATCAGTAAAATTAGATGAGATCACAACATACAATGAGGCAAAACCCGCACCCTCTGATGCCGCTAATGTATCAAGTTGATGAGTCTATTTGATTATGTCATATTTTTATTAAAATTACTAATGTTTTAACAATACCCTAAAGCAGTAAATAGTAATCAAACTTACATTCCAAATCCTCCCAACCGACTATGATCAATTTGGAGGTCTTTGGATCTATTATTCTAAGTCGTATTTTTTATAAAATTGTTGTGTTTTACTACCGCCATGAATTAGGAACGTAAAGGCGTTGCCGGGCGCGG
>JABUQX010058846.1:12500-18032 GCA_015478945.1 Trachelipus rathkii | reverse complement strand
CCATTTAGAGAATTACACCAAAACAATGAAAATATACTCTGTATATCTTAGAATTGGTTAAAATTGTAAAAATATTGGATAAAAGTTTGAATATTTTATCATGAAAGGCCCAATAAATATCACAATAATATATATATATAACCAAGCTTATATTATTGTATAATGTAAAATACAAGGCTCTTTAGTATCCAAAATAACTACGAAACTTAAAGGTACATGAATTTAAGGTCTGAGTTATGATAAGGTGTCAAATTAATTATTCTCAAGTCAGTTTTATTAGTCCAACTGTCTAATCTATGCACACCGTATCCTTATTATACTTAAAATATGATTATACAGAACTGTCGATTTTTTCCTATGTAGCTAGGTATCTCAAATATTAAACTTAACATAAAGACAATTACATATACAAAGAAAGCCACAGTTGAATTTAATAACTATATGGCACCACTATCTGAATTAGATAAGGATATAAATTTATTAACATAGTGGCCTCCATCCAATAGGCATAGGTTCAGCTATTAACATTAGCCTACATATCAATAGGCGTAGTCAATTATTAACATAGGCCCTATCTAATAGGCCAGGTTCAATTGACTTGAAAAGGCAATCTCCCAGTACAATTTGCTTGAGTATGGTTGAGAGATTAGCCATGTAGTTATAGGCATCAACCTCAACCACTGTCTTAGTTGTGAATAAATGATGCTTACTAAATTCTTAATTGCTGTGAAAGATAAGCTGCTTACCTTAGTGAATTTTTGATACTCGATGAAAATTTGCTCAATGCATAAAAGACAACGCCCATGATATATACCTAGTAAGGCCTCACATACATATTAAAAACGCACTTGTGCTTATCCACACAAACACTTTGTTAGATTTCCTTCCTTATCAAACACAAATGTTTGAGGATAAATCCTGACCTTTTACAATTCAAGATTATAGCTATAGACCTTCAAGATATTAAAACATAAAATTCAATTAATTTAACTTAAAATGACCAGTTTAAAAGGCTTTTAAAACTTTATAAACATAATTTAAACCTGTTGAACTTTTTCAACAAATAAAGACAAATGCATAATTGACTACCGAACAAATAACAAACAAGTACTTTAGTAGTACTATTTTTAATTGTTTGCGTGTGCGTTTGTTTGTGTGTCTGTAAAATATTATATATTCTTTTCCATTAAGTTTTATAATTTGTTGCCACATTCTTTTTCTTTAATAATTTTAAAGATATAAATTCAAATTTAAATATATTTAATGTTCAATAACAGTTTAGAGTTTTTTATCATAAATTTATAATTCTGCAAAATTTTTAAATTTAAAGTTTTGATCAATACTTCTATGATAATACAATCTGTATATATAGTATTATTTATCAATAAATTTATATTTAGTTAAAGTAAAAATATAATATTCATAATATATAAATTATTAAATTATATACATAATATAATATAGTTTACTTTATATATATTAATATTATAATTAAAGTTTATATATATTATTAGGTATGTATATAATATATTTATAGTTAAATCTATATAATATATTATCTAATATATATATATAAATATAGTATACATATATTATATATATTATTTATCTAAATATCCATTACATACTAATTAGCTATAATAATAATAATATTCATTCATTTTACTCAATTTTAAATCATCTACATTTATGATTTGATTTCTTTTGTAAACCAAATCGTACATATATATATATAAATTATCAGTTATTATATAAGCTCTTTATATTAATGGATCTACTCAGTCAAGTAGATTCGAACCTAAACCAAAATCGGCTAACAACTTTTGCTATTCTATAACGTAGGGATAAACATGTTTTGGGTCAAACGTCAAATTATTCATGCTCTGTATAAAGATCAATTTGGGAAGGATAGAGAAATAAAAACCATAGAAGAGACTCAAAACATAACATTCAGAGCTTTTTAATTATTAGATCAACTTTAATATTACAACAACTTAAAGAATAATTTATATACGATTACTTTAAGCACTAGTTTTGTTGATAAATACATGAAAATAATTTAAATAACATGAGGGAAGGGCAATAATAAAATTGCGATCTCAAATTGGAATGAACAATACACCACCCTAAAACACACATATACACATCACACACGCAACACACACATCACTCATCTACACACACACCCACTACACATCAGCAAACACACCCACACACACTGATTGGAACAGATACTGCTAAAAAAAAAAGCAATATATATTAGAAATGGTGTCTTCGATTAATGTATGGATTCATGTATGCCTCTAATATATAAATTTCTATAAAATACTAAATAAACTATATGTAATCATATTGTTCTTCTCTAATATGCAAAAAAATAATTCCTCCCAGAAAAACAAGCAATACTCCCGAAATCTGACGATGATTGATTAATTATTAAACTTGGCTCTTAGTGCAATTTTTCTAAATTGTCTTCCAGAATAGTGACTTGTAGAGATGTTCCGCATATTTTTCGGCACGTTTGTCAGCAAGGAAAGAAAGCCCAGGAGTGTCAAAACTCGGACTAGACTCACTAGTTTTGAGAACACTGAGATCATCCATGAGGAAAGTACGCCTTTATAGTATGGAAGCTTTAAAGAAAAAACACTAGACTATAGCATTTTAGTAAGATGAAATTTACAAAGTAGCACGCATAAATTAGTTTGGAAAAAGGTGTGGAGGGTGAAGTAGGATTAGCAGAGAGTAATAGTCGTAAACGTAGAATTTAAACAAAGTTTTTAGTCAGCTCAAGCTCTGAGAACACTAAGCGCTCAGTTAGCACCGGTTGGGAAGAAATTAGAGGATTATAAACATGAAGATAAGCCAAAAGTGAAAGTTGACATATAATTGCAATAATGCACACAATATAAGGACGTGCAACTTGGGAGATGATACAGAAAGTAGTCTGTATCTTCGGTTTACTGAGTCGTTTATATTAGTGATTCCAACGATCGACATTAGAATTTTTAGTACTCCACGGAAATTCCGAAGACTAAATATATGTCTCATGAGATCTTGATTGTGAATACCGTGCTCGGTTTAATAAACTCACTTATTTAAGAATAATACTCTCTCGTTCCGTGTGATTAAGATAAGAACTCTCATAAGAACACATAATAACGGAAGTTCTACCCAAAGGTTATGTATCTGTGTTTAGTTGAACTGATGGAAAAATGCTTATGTATATATAATATACGCTCCACAATAACTGAGAAGACGCTAAGTTCCAGCTCTCAGGTATGACAGAGTATGACACACTTCAATGATCTGGCACCATCTCCACGTGAAACTGAGGCTCTGCTGGTCATTACTAGGATTCTAGATGATAGGCAATCGACTGGCACAAAATTTATTAATTATCCATGTGATGTTTCAAAGGCTATTGCACATTTAACTGTCATTACGACAATTACAAATACTAAAGTATAAATCTCTAACTGTCATGGCGATGGTTCCTCCTAGGAACAACAACAGATATGAAACGATACAGTCGAAAAGAAGATGATCTGATGGATGTAGAGGTAGGAACGTTTTCTCGCAGATAAGGGAAAAAATTAAGTTAAAAAAAAGAGCGTCGTAGAATGTTGGGATTCTATCATACCAAAGAACGACCAGGCGATACGAGTTGTGGAAGCTGCTACCATAACGCTCGAGGTCATTCTCTGGGTAGGAGAGTGATTAGGCTAAGTTTTCACCACCTTATAAATCTTAGAGAAATAGATGAGTATAAAAGGCTCCTCATTGTCAGTTGAATGAACGTTGAAATCACCAGATTGATAAAATATGGGATAGAATAAGTAGAATGGAGTGTACTAATGCAATTAATAAAGGGAAGGTAGAAAATGAATTTGAATATGGGACTTGCAGTTCAATTTGGAAAAAAATACCAAGACTTACAGGGAAAGAAGAAATATTATTGATATGATAAAATGCTATTTTCCATATAATATATATACTATAGTATTATTATATATAATATATATATAATATAACATATATATATATATTATAATAGTATAACTATATTATTATTATATATATACTATAATATACATGTATTAGTAATTATTATATATTATATTATATAATATATATATACCTTGATTATATATCTCAGTTGTAGGATACTATTATAATATCTGTAGTAAATATATAGTTATTACTATATTATCATTTAGTTATTTATATTATATAACTGCTATTTTCCTTTCAAAGAAATGAGATATAATTAAAAATTTAAAAGTAAAGAATATTTCATTTGCTCTCAACATTCAATGGAGAAATAGCAATTTGCTCTTTGCACTAATAATTATAGACTGATTGATTCTAATCCTCTTAGATCTTGAGAAATATTATAGAATTATTTACAATATAGGAATAAATATAAACATATCTAATAGATATAATAATATATCTTATATATAATATAATTGAAGTTTATTAATATATACTCATAATAATATTATAATTATTGATATATATAATATTTATGATATTTATATATATATACGTTGGTATAATGAAGAAGGCATGCAGTTTGTTATATAACTGCATATAATATCTATGATAATATATTACTTATATATAGCTAATATATTATCTCTATCTTACAATAGTATACACTACTAGGTATATCATATATGATATATAAATATATTATATAGAGACACCCGACACAAATCTTAAATACTACTCCGCGTGTAGATGCGGCTAAATGCGGATGCGGATAGTAAACAAAGTTATCTCTATACCGCGGATTAGCTGGAATGCGGATAGCGTGTACGTTATAAGTTTTTAGTGAGTATTCTAGCACAGGTACTTCACACACACACACCCACCACACACTCTTATAGATATCATATATATATATATATATATTAATATATACGGTACAATATTATTTATAATACAATATATATATAATATATATATTATAGTATCAATATATAAATATATTATGTTATATATAATCAATATAAATATATATATATAGATAAATAATTAATTAAGAATAAGCATATATATATATATATTTGATATTATTTAGTATAATATATAATATACATATACATATATATATATATGTATGTATGATTTTATATATCATATATATACCATATATATTATATATTACCATAGTATAAATATAAATATTATCAAATATATTGTCAAATAGTTATACTCATATAATAATATATATAAATATATTGATATATATCATATATATATAATATATAATATAGTATAATACTATATATACTATATACTATCTGTATAAACAATATATATATATATATAATAATGCTATAGTAATATATATATATATATATTTATTACATATCATATATATATATAATATATTATTAATATCTATAATATGATATATAGTATATATACTATATAATAATAATAATAATAAGTAGACTTTATATAAATATTTATCATTATATTATATATATATATATAGCACATATATATAGGAGCTATACTATA
>JABUQX010058846.1:0-7500 GCA_015478945.1 Trachelipus rathkii | reverse complement strand
ATAAGATTTGAAGAACAAAGGCCATATAAAATTCTATTAAAAATAGAAAACGATAAAATAGAAACGCTTTAGAAAAAATAAAGTTGGGGCCCCTAGACTTGATAAATGCAAAATGATTTTTGGTCCGACGTACAGGGAAGCCAGAGTCACAATTTGACGATGTTTGGTAGTCCAGCACGAAAATTCAACCAGCTTTATATATAAGTATTATATATATGTGGATATGAGTAGATATATGTATATATTTTTCTTATTATTGTATTATTTATATTATTGTTATAATATTGTTATATTAATTATTATTATTATATTATTTAGTTATATTTTTATTGATATTTTTTATTTTTTTGCTATATTTTAAGTTTATATTTATTATATTTTGTCATTTTTTTTTTTTTATAGAGTTATTATGATTTATTTTATTATATTATTATGTTTATTTTATTGATTTATTATTATTATTTATGTTTTTTTATGTTTTATGTTATATTTTATTTATTTGTTTATTATTTAAATATATGTTGTGGTTATTTTATAGTTTATTTTATTTATTTATTATTTAGTTTTATTATTTATAGGAAAATATATAGTAGTACTATATATATTATTATAAGTATATAATAATATATATATGATGATAGTATATATATAGTAGTATATATTATATATTATATATATGATAGATATAGTATATATATATATAATATTTTGGTACAGCGATTTAACCACGCAATTTCCTCTACTACAGAATAAACACTATTTTGTTATATAACATTACATTTCAATAGGCTATGCAAGTTTGTTATAACCTTTGTCTAGATTGTCAAGGACTATATTCTCGGAAAGTAATATCGTCACCTTTGAGATTGTCATCGCAGAAATAGCAGTCCTGTAAATGGTGGCTTGGGCCTTCCTCTCCAAGCATAGGTACACCAATGAAACCAGTTCGTTGTGCCTCACTAAGCGCCTTAAAGCTATGAACAGGCTTTGCAGCACATATGTGGAGCAAAGGTTTTTGTCTTGATCTCCTAGCTTTATTTCAAAATATGCATTTGTAAAGAAACATATACTAAGGCGTTATAGTGCAATTTTGCTGGTCAAAGAGTTATGGTTGCAACACATAACAAATTTCATGGATGTTTTACATTGCATTTCGCATTTTATGAAATATTAGAGTTTTGCTAATGTATCTGCCTGCAAAAAAATTCACAAAGATGAATATAAGGGCTATGTAGAAATACCTTAAACATGGCACCTAGATGAGAAGACAGTCATTGGATAAGAGAAAACATCTCGTTGGAGAGGTTGAGCAAGCAACAACAACCACTCGATAGGCCGGCGGTCAGCTAGAGACTGAGCTCTCAATGCAATCTAGGGAGCTCGGTCTGTATCTAAAAACTAGACTTGATTGACAATATGATGCTGATTTGGATTTGCGGAGCGGTTTCATAAAACACTATAAACCCAGGCAACTATTTTGGTCGCAGGCCTGTGTGATCAATTGTAGGTACATTTTAATATCTGTTATTTGTCAAAAGGGCTTGTTTTGAGCTGGTAAAATTAAATAAACATCTTTGCTTTCGTCCTGAACACTGATACTGTCTAACTACACATACAGCACCCACTAATATATATATATATATATTATGGTTATAGATGAAGTAATAAAGTATGTATATATATATATAGTATGATATAGGTATATATATATAGTATATAAATATATATAAAGATATTTAATATTATATATACTATATATATATATATTATAGTATATATAATATATATATAAGTATATATATATATATATTAAAATATATATATATATAGTATAATATATATAAGTATATTTATATATTATAATATATAATAGTATATATAGTATATAATATATATATGTATATATATATATATAGTATATATATATATATAGTATAGATATTGTATATATATATAGATGAATAAGAAGAATAAGTGTACAGTATAAAAAACTCACCATATACTATTGGAATGTATAATTAAATCTAGTAATGAATATTATAAATATTATATATATACTAAATATAATATTTATAGTCTATTATTATATTTCCTTTTAGTTATCACTGGTCTGGCGTTTATCCAATATAATTTATTTTAATATAATATATATATATATATATATATATATAAATATATGATAATATATATATATATATTATATATATTATATATATGATTATAATTTATAGTATTTATATATATTAAAAATACTAATTATTAAATATATTGTAATATATAGTAAAAAAAATAAAAGATTTAAAAAAAAAAGAAAAAAAAAAAAAAAAAAAAAAAAAAAAAAAAAAAAAAAAAAAAAAAAAAAAAAAAAAAAAAAAAAAAAAAAAAAAAGATATATAAATATATATATATATATATATATATATATATATTATATATATATATATATATATATATATGATATATAATGTATATAGTATATAGTAGGTAAATATGAATACAGTATTATATCGAATATTTATATAATTATAAATGTATAGTACCTGATTAATATATATATATATATTTGTATAATTTATATAGTGTACTCAATAGTATCGTGATATATTTATACTAGGTTAGTAGTATATATTATATATTATATATAAATATATATAGATATAGATATAATGTATTATATATATATTATATATATAGTATAGTATATTAATATATAATATATATATTGATATATATATATGATATAGTATAGATATATTTATTATAATATAGATATATATATATATATAGATTATAATATTATTTAAATTCATGAAAAATATATAATTACTATTTTATATATAATATAAAGCATATTTATGATCCTATATAAAATATAATATATATATATATATATATATAAGTGTATAATATGATATATATATAATAATTATATATATATATATTTATTATATATTTATTATGATACTATACTATATTTAGTATACTATATATATATGGTATTAACATATATATATAGTATTTATATATATAGATAGTAGTATATATATATATATTTAGTAATTTATAATATATATATATATCATTTTATATATATAATATTATATATACTATATTATATATAGTAAATATGATATATATATATATATATTATATATTATACTTATAAGTTATCAGTATAAGTAAGGTATATATATTATATGATATATATATTATATATTATATATCCATATAGTAATAATATATTATATTATATAATATGTATATATATATGTATAGTGGTATGATATAATCATAATAATAATATATATAGATAATATATAATATATAATTATAACTATATATATATATAGTATATATATACGTAATATATATATATCATATATATATAATTTTATATTATATATATATATATGATATATATGCTATATATTATATATATATTTATTATAAGTATTATATGTTATATATATACTATATTAATATATATAATATAGTATATATATAATATATGATATATATATATATATATATACTAATATTATATATAGTAATTAGATATATATATATATACTATAATTAATTATATTAGATAATATATATTATATATATATAAATATAAAAAATATATATATATATATATTGTATTATTATATATATATAATATATATAATAATATTATATATAGATATAGTAATATATAGATATATATATTTTACTATTTAATATATATACTGTGATATATATAGTTTATATATTATAGATATATATGATAGAAATGATATATTATAAATATATATATATATAATATATATATAATATATATATATATATAATTATATATTTATATATATAGTAGAATATTATGTATATATATTATATGTATATTATATTAGAGATATCGCAAGTAGTTGTAAGTATATATAGTATATATTATATATAATATATATAGGTTTGTATAATGATTATACTATTCTATATTATAGTATATATATATATATATTATAATATATATATAATAGTATATATGATATATATATATATATAGTATTATACTATATATTATATATATATATATATATATATATTAATAGTATATATATATATATAAATTATGATATATAATATAGTATATTATAATCGTTGATAGTGTATTTACATTATACTATAATTATATATATATGATATATAGTAATGTATTTATATATATATGATATATATATATATTATAGTATAAATATATATATAATATATTGATATATATATATACTATATTATATATATATATATATATATATACTTATAGGTCAGACACACACGTAGGTATCAATACTCTTGTGGTACCGTCCTTGCTTTCCAGCACATCTGTTTTATGGAACTCCTTGGCCTTCTGTTTATTCTTCTCCCGCTATTTGAAAATCTTCCCTCTATTTAGTCCCGCGCTCTGCGCACACCGATGGGAAAGTGAGTAAGGCAAGGGTCAGGGTGGGTTTACTTTCCATTTGATTTTAATTTTTATTTTTCTTTATGTAATTTTTTTATTTATTGTATTTATTTTTTTTTTTGCCTTATTTTGAAAGGGCATTGCCCGTGAGTGGTGTATCGATATATATTGTATATATATGTATGTATTTTTTTGTTATAAGTAAATATATATATAAAAAATATAGATAATATATATATTATTATAATATGTGATATAGTTACTAATATAGATATATAAGTAATATATAAGTATATATATATATAATATATTAATATATGTATATATATATATATAATATATATATTATATATATATAATATATATATATAATAATAATTATATATTAGTATAAATAATATATATACTTTATATATATTTATATATAGTATATATATATATATTATATATATATGCTATATATATTATATATATATATATATATTATAATATAGATATATATATATATATATATATTATTATATATAGTTATATAAAGTTTATATATATATATATTATGTATAGATATATATATAATTATATATAAGACATAATATATATAGGTATTAGTATATATATTATATATTATAATTAGTGTATATGTATATATGTATATAATATATATATATAGTGATTATAGATAGTATTATATTAATATATATTTCTTAGCTTGTCGTTTAAGATGATATCTCGATAGATATATATATATAGTATAGTTATATTATAATATATATAATATATGTATTATTGATATTATATATAATATTATAGTTAAATATATATTGATAATATATATTATAGTATATGAATTATATATTATAGTGTATGTATTTAGTATATATAGTATATATATATATATTATTATATTTATATATAATAAGTATATATATATAATATGGTATAGTATCATATATATATATACATAAGAGTACGATATCTTATATATATAGTATATATAGTATATTATATAGATAAAGTATATTATATATATATATATATATATATTATATATATTTATATGATATATATATTAATATATATATAGTAGTAAAACTAGTATATGTATATATATATAATATAGTATAAATAAATAATTATTATTATAGTATATAATAGATTATTATCAATTATATATATATAGTTATATTTATATATATATATAGTATATATAATATAGTATTATATATATATATATATATATATATATATAATATATAGTATAGTAGATATATAATATATTATATAGTATTCTATATATATATTATATTAATATATATATATATATATATGATATATATATACTACCATACTATTAATATTATATTATATTAATTAGTGAGTCCCAGTGCTAAATTCACATTCACTTAACATCGCACAGCACCGCTCCCCACCGCAACGCTCAACACCACACCGCAGCACTCTAACTCCTCTTTTATCTTCTTTAATCATCTGTACTCATCTTTAGTCATCTTTATTCATTTTTCTCATCTTTTTGTCAGGTATCGTCACCATTTACTATAGCGGTGTCGTTGATTTTACTGTTGAGGAGTTCATCTTAGAGAGATCTTACAGCTCTCATACACTCAGCCCTGCCTGAGGGTGATATCTCCGTTCGTATCCCTAGTTTCTGACTCGCTACACTCAATATATGTTGGGGCTGAGCCCCAAAATTTCGAATTAATTCAGATAGAAGAAATTTGGTAATTGCATAGAAGATGCTGAATGAATTAGAGAACAGAGTTTAATATATGCGAGTTTTTTGAAGAGTGCTGAGCAGGGTTCGATGTCAGATTCGGAGTCAAACTTTGAAAGAGCAACATAATAAACCCGTATAAGTATCCTAATATATGTTTTCGATGACGTAGAGCATGAATAACAATTTCGAAACTCTCAGAGGTGTCAGAGAGACCCCAAAGTGGGGTCCTCTCTTAAAAAATTGTTTTAATTTTAGAAAACCTGTATCATTATTAAAGCTTTTTGAAAAATATTTAATGTTTTTAGGAACAGATGTTAAATTTTTAATGAAACATATTTTTATTAAATATGAGGCAAAAAGCAGAAGCGAGTACTGCCCAGGGGAGCCCTTCTCCCAAGGCCATGCGGTACGTCTTTACTATTTTATTGCGTTATTACACTACTTTACTGCTACAAATCTAATCTGAGCACACATTTTATGAAAATAACTTCATAATAATAATTATAATAATTATAACAATTATAATAATAATAATAATGAGATAATAATAATGTAATAATAATAATAATATATAAAATAATAAATAATGAATAATAATAAAGATAAGTTAAAAATAATAATAATGAATTAATTAAATAGATAATAATATAATATGAATAATAAGAATAATTAATAATAATAATAATAATAATAATAATAACAATAATAATAATAATATAATAAAGGTTATAATAACCTAATACTTGGACCCAGATTGGAGATAGTGAGAATAGCAGTAGTAGTAGTAGTAGTAGTAGAAGTAGTAGTAGTAGTAGTAGTAGTATAGAAGTAGTAGTAGTAGTGGTCTATGAGTAAGTAGTAGTAGAAGTAGTGATATAGAGTAGTAGTTAAGAATCCTACAAAATGAATTAAAATATATTTCCCTTTTAATATTATCTTCCACTTTTTTATTTTCAATGCCCCCATTTTATTAGCTGTATAATATCCGACATAAAATTAACACAAGGTGAACATGCTATAAAGTAAGGGAAATACAAAAAGTTTTCTTTTCTATAAATATTACTAAAAAGATATATAAGAAATAAAAAAAAAGTTATATAATATATATATATGATATCATATATTATCTATAAGAATATATATTAATATATATAATATTATATAATATAATTCAATTATATATATTGAGTATATTAATTTATTTATATATATATTATATATATGTAATATATTATATATATAATATAATATTATTATATAATTATAAAATATAATATATAGTATAATAACTATTATATATATAAAATAGATATATGATAATATA
>JABUQX010058845.1:17500-22500 GCA_015478945.1 Trachelipus rathkii | reverse complement strand
GCACTTGCGGTTTCCCTCTGTAAGACTTCACTCATCTCCCAACTTCCATTCCAAATTTATGATGGTTGGTTAGGATTCCTCTTGTACCTTCTTCCAGCGGCTCTCAGCGATGGGGACCAGCATTAACTACTAATGTTGATGCGCGACCTCCACATTAACGAGGCCCTCGACACACGTCGACTCCCAAGCGACGATTAGGCTACTTAAGGGCAATGTCCTTTGAGACATTCCCATTACCAAATCATTACACAACCTCGGCAATACTTCCGCGGGTTGTTCTTCCCTACATAAATAAGGGTATCCCATTTCAATATTTGCAAGCGTGAGCTTCGATCACTTACCGTCCAATCAACGATCGTCATGTTGTTTCCAACTAACAACCTTCGGCAACAAAACTTCTTCCCGCACAACACATACATTACACCCGTATCTCGAGGTTTGACTTTAAAGCCCATTCAACCGTCCCATACGTTACCAAGTAGGTATTGACGCTTTCGTCAGTTTTCACCTTCACTAACCATCCAGGAGCTTCGCTCTTCACCTGAGTATTCAGGGCTGCACTGCCGTACAAGAGACTCCGACGCTCCCGATCGCTCGTTTGTTCTTCTTTTTGTCTCCCTGAGTTATTCTGTCCCTACTACTATTGGTTTGAAATAAAGAGGGGCTTCGACAATCCCTTGAGAGATTGCCCTATCCTTTGACACCATAAAGCACGTGCGCTATCTTCGGCTCCACTGCTACTGCCGGAGAAGTCTCTGTCCCTGTCGCCGCTTCCACCCCGATCCTGCTTATATTATAGTGCTCGCGGTGCATGATTTAGATTGCTACTTTTTATGATTACCGCTTGTGGAGAACCATTGACCTTTTGATCCATATAATTAGATATTATGTGCTGCTTTTATCAACGTGATTGTGATTTCGTGTGTGACTATTAGCTGTGAATCTCAGACGATCGCTTTCCATGATTATCCTTCAGAACACTGTTAATGTATCTTTCTGTGCTTCCTTTTCGACCTCCCTAAGTAAGTTGCGATTCTTTTTGGCAACCGTCATTCAAAATGATCCATCCGAGAAAAAAATTCGATAGAATCAATCGGTTGATCAGGTGTTACATTTGCTGCGTGTAACCACTTTATTAAGAGCCCAATAAATCTTGTAAATAAACTCTAGACTATCATCTTCCGTAGAGTTATATTTTATACTTTGTACAGTAACCCACTTTCCCGTGAGCCCATCCGTCTCCAATAAACTCTTTTCAAGACCTTCATAGCTCTTTAATTCTTCAACAGTCATCTTATTATATACACTGACAGCTTTGCTTGTTAGGAAACTTCCTAAAACTACCGCTCGCTTTTCTACAGGATATCGTTCGCTTCTGCTTGCTTCTCAAACATTAACAGATATTCTTCAATATCGTTTTTCTTTTTCGATCGAAGGAAAGGAAGCTTCAAATTTTGGATACTTGATAGCATAAGAAGTACTATGGCTGCTCTAGCACTCTTGATGTATCACTGCGTCACTTGTTGACGCCTGTTTTTCTTACATCAAGCTCGATCTGAAGCATATCTTTTCTTCGCATTAACTAAAACCTCTGCGATTCAGCTTCAACTTTGGCCTTTCTCTACGCCAAGCTTCAGCCTTCAAGCCTTAGCCTTTCTCTTCATCTTCAAGCTTGCTTTCCCTTTTCGCTCTATCTGCCTCAAGCTTAGCTTTGCTCTTTTTCAGCTTCAAGCGCAACCTTTTCTCCTTAAAGCTAACTTCCTTCCCTCTAAGCTGCAGGCACCTTCTTCTCCCAAAAGTAGCGAGCTAATTTCTTTTTCTCACGAAGCAGCGGCACAGCCTCCTTCGAGCCCGCTCGATCTTTTAATAACGCAGTTATTTCCTTCACGCCTAAACCTCCCGAGCTTCCACGGACCCATAAGCTCAGTAATCAAGACATAGCCATGTTACAATTGTTGTAGACAAAACAAATTACAAAAATTAATTATCCCGCTAACAGAGTCACTATTCAACGCCACGAATCACAATCCCGGTTTCTACCAAAATTTTACAAATTTGTCTCCAATTGATAACGCATGAAAACAAACTTCTAAACCGGCAAAATACTAATGTATATTACAGAATATATAAATAATAAATATATATATTATAACCGCAAAATATACTATATATATATATATATATATATATATATATATATATATACTAGTTTACACAATCTGCAATAAAATTTAACAAAATCTTACGGGGAACCAGTGTTTTCCCTACAGAACTCCAACAGAGGAAAATTGTGAATTCCGGGAAACCACTATTTCGCTCCGCTTAATTTTGCAAACTTTAATGCCTATCTAAACAATATTAATAAATATATATATATATATATTTTTATATATATATATATATATTTATAAGAGCATAATATATTAATAAATATATATATATATATATTTTTATATATATATATATTTATAAGAGCATAATATAAAAAAAAATTACCAAAATTATACCAGTGTTTCTTTATTTCCAAACGTTATTTATTGCTGGAATAACAGTTTGTTATCCCACCAATACGCACAGAAAAATTAAATACGTTTAACTTCAACAAAGCAAATAGTCCAAACGACTATATTGACAGTTAAATAAAAACAATACAATATTAACTTATATCGTATAACAACAACTGGGGTATAAATTACAACCCTTGAACATTAGTTCTGGCACAGGTTTTAACAAACGACTGTACTACCTTGAGCTTAAATATTCAATAAAATAGCAAAAATAACTTTACTACAAACGTTTTACTGATAAGAAGTAATGACTGAAAAGTTATAATATAAGATCCCGAGACAGGAATACCCAAATTTATTAATGTATTCCTGGACAGGTATACTTATACTCGTTTATTAAATAAGATTCCGGACAGGCATTCCCAAATTTATTAATGTAGGGTGATTGGTTAAAAAGATATTAAATTATATGTCATAACTTACTCTTCAAACTGATGAACAAATCCTTTGGCCAGGCCCCCGTGACAATCCAACCAACTAACACCTTATTAGATTCTCAAACCTATATTGTAACAGTATCCAGGCCTTCCGTCAAGTGAGCTATTGGCCTGTGCAATATTAGAATGCAATATTAAACTCTACAAACTCACCAACTTATCTCCCTGAAGACCCTTCAAGTGGAACAACGGTTTGACCGAGTTCTTTACCTTATGTGAAAACAGTTCAGTCAATACTTTTCTTACCAGCAAATGAATCCGTTTTGTGATCAATCTTACAATCACAAAAACCACGTCTTTAAGACTTAAAGCAATAGCTAATTGAATATTTAAATAAATGAAAAGTAAAATACGTTTGGAAATACTCAAGGAAACCACTGGGATAATTTTAGAAATATTTTAATAAAAAAAATAAATGAAAATGTACTGGTCTTACAAACTAGGTTTTATAAGTCCATGGACATGTAGCCGGATGTCTATAGATATCCGTATACATGCACACCGCACATATAGAACCTTCAGTACCGTATATCAATTCTGTTTATATATATATATATATATATATATATATATATATATATATATATATATATATATATATATATATATATATATATATATATATACTTCAAAATATCTACAGGTTTTATACTTCCATGTACATATAGCCGGATGTCAACAGATATCCGTATATATGCACACCGCAACTATAGAACCAAAATGCTAACTACTAGAAGTATATATAATATATATATAGATATATATATATTATATATATATATATATATATATATATATATTATATAATAATTTATTATTATATAAACATATATAATATATATAAGCTATAAATAATTAATTATGCTAAAAAAAAAAATAAATAAAATATTCAACCAAAATACATTACCAATGATATTCATATAAATTTTCCCATACATTTTATATATAATAAAAACATACTACAAATCATAGTCCAACATATATATGAATAAAACGAACATATATAAACAAAATAATTATGGGACAGACTGACTTGCAAATGATAAAAATATTTACTTTGTAAAGTTTTAGATGTTTTTGACAACTTATTAAGGCATCGATTTATCAGGTGTGAACAAATGAATGCAATTACAGCTGGACAGGATCAGCTGTTGTCTTAAAGCAAAGAGTTGCCAACTAGTAATATAACAAATCTTAATTTCAAATAAATAAAATGTGACTTTAGGAATTATTCGTATATACAATATTGTAACTTTAATCGTTAAACACTTTATGTTTGTTAACTCAAAAGAATCTTTACCATGTTACAAAAAAATACACATTAATAATAACTACCCTTACCTGCTAGTGATATATTGCAACACCGCAGACAAAATGCATTTGCAAATCGCTTTAACAGACGACACTTTTATAATGGCAATGCAAAAATTATATTTACACAAGAATCATCAATACCTATTTAGAACACAGCTTAAAACAATATTGGCTTTATAAAAAAAATAAGCCACGAGATTTCCACATTGAAAACTACAATACCTTATTGCATTTAAAAACATTAACACAATTACTTTATAATAAAATATAAAATAAGGCACCTCCACGATTTACAAGACTATGCACACTAAAATAATAATAACATCGATCAGACAGAGCAAAAGCGCATACCAACTGTAAACACCTTGATTGACGACAAATGAAAGCAAAAAGAAACAAAAATTCATAAAATTTATTACTTGATACAAATCTTCGCACAACCATTACGTCTGACGCATCCAATCAACAACCTTAAAAATTAATAAAAGATGTATCACTTATTAGTTATTTTAGTAAAGCACAATTATTATATTATCACATTTCAGCAGACCGAAAATGGTAGTTTCTTACAATCGAAACTATTTCACAAGAATCTCAATTTTCCTCTAGAAAACATAACATAAAAGCCAAGATGGAATTGTTATACATTGTGCGCTTCCACACTATATACAAAATGTTAAAT
>JABUQX010058845.1:0-2500 GCA_015478945.1 Trachelipus rathkii | reverse complement strand
ACATGTGAGCTAGGAATATTATATCCAAACTAAAACATTTTATTAATTCAGGAGGACATTTTTACCAATGAAAATTAAAAAAAATAAATAAAAAAATAACGCTTTTGAAAAAAAATTTAAAATAGTTAAAAATGTTGAAAAACTTGTATGATATTACCGTTTTCTGATAAAACGAAGAAGCTCGAGTATCTGAAATAGGTGCACACGAATATAGCACGCACTCGCCAAATGTTGAATTTTTTTTCTTTTATCACTAAAGAATACCCGACGGGTAAAAATTAAAGATGGCAAGAGGGGGTTTTCGGCCGTACGGGGGACGACGGGCGGGGGACTTCGTCCCCCCCTCTGTCCCTCCGTCGGCTCAAACCCCCCTAAAAAAGATATAAAAAGAAAAAAAATATTTTCCCAAACGTAAACTTAAAATACTATTTGGCAACTTTTAATTGTTAATTGTTCTCGGGAAGTAATGTACGGATTCAAGGTCATTCACACCGAAGCTTTCCTCGATGCAAATACTTTATGAAATAACTAATATAAAATGCCGTGGTAAAGTACTTATACTCAACTATTAAGAGCCATAAAAATCAAGTCTCTTTTTTTTTAAGCTTTTCAATCGATGAAATTGCTTTGTTCAAGAAAGAACGTATATTATATTATTTTTTTTAGTGGCTAAGATATCTAACTTTTTGTAGTTGCATGCATGATGCTTTCTGGAGGCTGGCCTATATATATATATATATATATAATATATATATATATATATATATATATATATATATATATAATATATAATATATATATATAATACTATACTATACCCCGTGCGATGGATGTCTAATCACATATGGTAAGGTACTGATATGTAATAGTACTGATTACCTTTACTTACAGAACAGCAGTAATAACCTATATATAGTCTGTTACAGCATTATAAATATTATAAACTGCAAAAGGTATATATATATATATATATATATATAGCACATCTGTCATTCATTTTAAGCAGGTAATATTTACCTTTCTATTACAATAAAAGAAGGCGACATTCACATCTTACTATTTTTAAATTTAAAAAAAAAACGAAATTCTCAAGGACTCAAAACAAGAAGGGACAATTTCATAGCCACAAACTAGCTCCTCTGCGTTCTTAACTTAAACTAATTAAATAAAAAATATTAAGGCTCTTTTTGGCTCTAAAATACATGAAGAAATGACCTTTGCGGATTACACTCTTTGATTTGCATAAATCTTAAATTCCGAAATATATTAACAGAAAAATAATAATAATAATAATAATTCATTATTATTAAATAATATAATAGTAATAATGTTATTAACAAAATATTATCCGAGAAAAAATATTCATTAAAAGAAATAATAATGAAAATATAGAAGTGACACTTTGTCATGATAATTATCAGAATAATATAATAATAATAATAAATAATATAATAATAATAATTAATAATAATAATAATTAATAATAATAATAATGAGAGTGATAATAATAATAGTGAATAATAAATAATAAATTAGACATATAATAATTATAATTATAATGTCACTTGGTTTTTCTTCAATTCCAGTTCCTCATATAAATATTAAATTCACAGTAGAATTTTGAATTTGCAATAAAATAAATTATAAATCATAATTATAATAATAATAATTAATAATAATAATAATAATAATAATAATAATAATCAATAATAAATAATAAATAAGATAATAATAATAATAAATGAATAATAATAATAACTATAATTAATAATTAATAAATAATAATTATCTCCATGCTTTTTGCAAGACAATCCTGGTTCTAACATTTCAATCATTATTAAGATTTATTAAATATACCAGATCCTGGTTTGAACTTAAAAAGAACGAGACAAAAAAATTGTCATGAAGTAGTATATATAATTAGTAGACTAGCCTTTATACTTACTATGTATAGCCGTAGTGAATAGTGTATATATATAAATGATTTAAGAAACATATTTTAGTAGGTTGACATCGGAAGATAGGAATTTGTTATAGTTACTATAGTATTAAGCTCTAAGTATAAGTGCTTAAAGGACCCTTCTATATATATATATATATATATATATAACTAACTATACTGACAAATACTATATATCTAATATAAGATACTCTTTATTTACTCTTTGTACTATAACAAATAGTATTAATATATATATATAATATATATATATAGTAAATATATACTTGATACTTATATTAATGAGTTATAGTATGTTTCATATTAAGTATGATAATATAGATTATTAATTGTATTAATCATACTCATATATTACTATTTGTTATATTTATATTATACTTATTAGTCTCACGTTATATTATAAAGTTAATTAAATTTATCTATATTATATATATATATTATATATAAGTTAATGATTATATTTTTATATTATGATTGCATACATACTAGGTGAACTTAAGTTATAAGTATCAGTCTTTGTATAGCTATAGTAGCGTTAAG
>JABUQX010058844.1:22500-28551 GCA_015478945.1 Trachelipus rathkii | reverse complement strand
TTTAGCGGATATCCGCATCCGCATTCCGCATATGCGGATATCCGCATCTTTTTTCACTATCCGCAATCCGCAACCGCATCCGCAATAATTTTTTGCGGATGTAGCGAGATAGGTATGTGTCATGTATGAATGCATGGAGAAAGTGTTGTGCACTACCTTAATATACTATAAATATATCATATATCTATTAATATATTATATATATTATATATAATATATATATATATATATATATATATATATATATATATATATATATATATAAATATATATTATATATATATATATAAATATATAATACTATACTATATATATATATAATAATATATATATTTACTATATAATATAATATATATATATATATATATATATATTATATATTATATTATATATTTATATATATATATATATAATATATAATATATAATAATATATATATATATATATATAAGATATATATTATATATATAATATATATATAATCAATAATATATAATAATAATATAATATATATTAAAAGCAATGGACTTTCAAGATGACAGAAACACTCATGCGGAGATAGATAATAAATTTTCCAATCTCTGCCAAACACAATGGCGCATGTGCAATAGCAACTTTTCTAACTCCTATACGAACCAAATTTCTTTCTGAACCACGTGTTTTACTAGAGGGTTAAAATTTAATTTTTACGATGCCTATCGTGATGAAAGGCTCCTAAGGCAGAAAATATCACCAGCCAAAAAAAAAGCAAAAGATCACAGAAACAGCCAGGCAATTACCATTTGTTAGCGATATCATTGCTGAATCCGAATGAACGTTCTTTTGGCTTCTAGCAGCGGATGAAAGAGTCTTGTTCAGAGGTCTCAAAAAAAAACGCTCTATCATTGATCGAGTTATATCAAAAGAGAAAGGCTTGAATGAGATAAAGAATCCACTGGTCTTTGTGGCCGTGATAACTGCTAAAATTTTCCACATCTTGCAGGAAGTCGCCCAGGGCAATTCTTAGCATTGCTCTTCAACAAGTGTAGATAATGAGCGTCTTTCAGTGGTGCAGATCTTATTTACCACGAAAATAGAAGCAAACTCTCCACTGAAAGGGCTCGAAAAGCTTTTGTTTTGAACATAATTTTGGAATTATTAAATTTCAAGCATAAATTCAAATAATCGATAATTAGGGTGTAGGCTTGGAAAAGAGGTTGGGTGGGGTGCAAAAGAGTTGGGTCCAACACGTCCTGCACTCTGGTAACACAGGTATATATATATAATATATATATATATATATATATATACTATATATATATATATATATATATATATATATATATATATATATATATATATATATATCATAAATATATATATATATTATATTATTAATATATATATATATATATATATATATATAATATATAAAGTACCTGTGGCTAAAACTCCTAAAAACTTAACTATCCGCCATCCGCATCTGCAATTCGCGGATAGTGATATTAACTATCCGCATCCGCATCCGCAATCTAGGGAAAACAAAAATCACTATCCGGTACACCCAATTATATATATATATATATATAATATATATAATATATATAATATAATATATTAATAATATATATATATATATAATATATATATAGCTATATATATTATATACTATAAAGCAAATCGTAGAAAATTACTAAATTTGACAAGCTCATTCCTCATTCAAACACCCTGAAGAAATTTAGTCATTTTTATATAAACTTCCTACTTAAAATTATCAGATGTGGAACGAGATTTATTAATTTTGCAATACCAAAAAATTAAAATAATAAAAAAATTAATAATAATTGATTAAAATATAATTATACTATAACTGTTAGAACATATTATATATATAATATATATATATATATATTATATATATATTATTATATGTTAACTATATATATAATCTATAATAGTATATATATATATATATATATATTATATACTATATATATATATATATATATACTATATATATATATATATATAGGAACTTTCACTTTAAACAAGGATGTTAACCGATATATTTTCAAACGAGCGATGTAATCGATTTTTCGATATTTCAAGGCAATATAGACAGCGAACAAGGTATGCCAATAGTTCTTTTTTTATTTTTTTATACTAAAGGAATACCCAGATTAAATCGCCAAAGATGGAAAGAGTCAGGTCTCTCGGCCTCAGCGGGGACGCACGGAGTGGAACTTACGTTCATTCTCTGTCCTTACCGTAAGTTTCGAGGTACGTTGATAAAATTTTAGTAGGAACAAAAAATTTGAACAAACCAATTAAGAAATATTACTCTTACAGCATTATTAAAAACTAAATCATTGGTCACCCAATTTTTATCTTCTTTCTATTGGAGTTTAAGTTAACACGTCACCTGTGTATGGTTAGACGATTAGGGTTCAGCGATATTTCTCCGATATGTAACATTTTTATGTAACATCCTTTTAAAGGGAAGTGCATATATTACTATTATATATATATAATATATATTAATCTTATATATTATAATATATAGTTATATAATATATATAATATATATATATATATATATATACTATATATATTATATATATATAATACTATATATATCATATATACTATTATTATTGGCTTGGGGCCAATGAAGGAGAAGATAAAGATGTCGAATATTCTTTTTTTTATTCCAGAGACAATACAAAAGTTGATACACAAAGCATGAACCTATATAAACATATAAATAATAAATAATAATTGGTAATAAAAAATAACAACAATAAAAATTATTAAAATAGTAAAGTTATAAATATATGCAAAAAATTTTATCGTGTAGGTGGAGCGAAAATACAAATTCTTATCTTAAAACTAATCTATTCTATAAAAAATAAATATTACTATATGAAAATGCATGCACTGTGGTTTTCACTGGTATTTTTATTGAGAACAATTTTAGCACTTTTAATTAAAAATATTTTAATTACCACACATATTTAAATAAAAGAAATTCACTATGACCTTCCCGGATGCTTAAACACTAGGAACACAGATGTATTTGTTAATATATTTGTTAATATAATATACACTAGGAACAAATGTATTTGTTAATAAAAGATCCCTATAAAACCCGTAAGTTATTGCTCTCCTGTTCCATGAAAATACTTTGCATTCTCGTAGTTTAAGTTAATTTTTTAGTTACCCCTGGATAAGTTGATTAAGTAAATTTTATAATTACTGTTTATTTTTAGATTCTACATGATATAATAGAATCGACGTCCGAAGGATTTTTAAATTAAATCTAGTTTTGTAAATGGTACGATGTTTAGAGTTTTATTTCTTTTTGTTGTTTTCGAAGACTATTATTGATAATATTAGGAATTTGAATTTAGTAAGGTTGTACATTTTCGATTTTTATTATTGTTTAAGATTATATTTCTAGTTATTTTACCTGAAGATGGAAATAGTATAATTTTCCGAAACGTTGTTTTTAATTTTTGATTAAAGATGTCTATGTGGAGGGCTCTAGTGTTGCTTTTCCTATTAAAACATATATATATATATATATATATATATATATATCCTGAGTGTTATAGTTATATTATATATATATGTAATGATAAATAATATATATATATATATATATATATGATTTTTATCCAAGATCATATTATTATTTACTTAGTATTATTTATAATATGTTTATATATATATATATAATATATTATATATTACAACTGACAATACTCTTCTGAAGTCTTCAGTCGCATATTTCCCCCATTTGTTATAAAGGTTCTCAAGACAAGACAGTTTCATCGTTTCTCATGGTCCCAACGGGTATGAACCCCATCTCTTGGCCGATATGCTCAATATTACATGTACTGACCAACTCCACCCCCCCCCCCCTTATCTATTTTTCCGACTATTTCCGGCCTGGCTTTGCATACTTTAAAGCGATGATTTTCAGCATTTCGGCCTTGAGTTGAAGCTGGTTCTGGGTTTCAACCTAAAACCTTTAGATGTAACTTGGTACACCTCAGGCCCTATGACAAACAGAGGATCAATATATGAATATATATATTATAATATATTATATATATATTATATATATAGATCATATATATATATATAAAGGTAAGTAGATATCTCATATAATTAAATGAATATATATAATATATATATATATATATAATATATATATAATATAGTATAAGTACAGGGAATGGTGCCCTCTGGGCTCGGCACGGTATTGGCATAGTGCCATTGCCCCTACAAAAGAAGTGATATTATTTAGATTATATATATTTTTTAATATTTAAACAAATATTTAATTCATAAAAATAATTTTTTAACAAGAGAGTGCTAGTAACGAAATTTAAAACAAAAATTTCTCATGTTTCGATTGTAAAAAGCGCAAAAAAATATTTGTGGCTTCTCCGCCGATTTATAGCTTCCTATATTGATTGATTTACATGGACGTCCGCTGCTTTTCATTTTTAATATTGTTAAGAATAATGTTTCAAAAAGCATTTTCTGAAATTTGGCTTATTCGCGGCATGTCGCTCATAACATGTGTTTGAATGATTTGCATCGGAGGAGGATCTCTCTCTCTCTCCTCTCTCTCTCTCTCTCTCTCTCTCTCTCTCCTCTCTCTCTCTCTCTCTCTCTTCTCTCTCTCTCTCTCTCTCTCTCTCTCTCTTCTCTCTCTCTCTCTTCTCTCTCTCTCTCCTTCTCATCCTCTATATATATATATATATATATATATATATATTATATATATATATTATATATATAGATATATATAATATGATAATAATAAGTAGTGAGGATATATATATATATTATAGATATATATATTTAAAATCAAGCCTGCCCTTTATCCTGATTGAGACAAGTTCAGTGTGGCGTTGCCATAGAATATAATATATATATATATATAGTGATATAATATTATTATTGTATATATATATAATTATATATATATATATATATATATTATAATATATATAGTATATATATATATATATATATATATATTACTCTGTTGTAGTAAAGAGATAAATAAATTATACTTATATGTTATATCTACTATCATTTATTATAATATATATATATATAATATAATGATATATTATATATAATATTAATAATTTTATCAACTAATAATATATATATATATATATATATATATATAGATTATAGTATATTATATAGGCCCTATATATATATAATATTATATAATATATATCAGTTTATATATATATATATATATATATATATATATATATATATATATATATATTTATATATATATGTATCATACTAGAATACGTATAATACAATAATTAACAGATGTATTACCTTTTGAGAGTCCTCAATATTATGTCATACATTTTACCTGCTTCTTGTTGCTACTCTCTACTATGTTATTAATTGATAGGGGTTTTCATCTCAATCACGATATTGTGGTGTTCGTTTCTTTACAGGTGTGACATGATTTTTGCACCTTTTCTCAGTCTCTGTTTTCTTACCTTATCTGCATGCGTTGACGAGAGGAACTCTCTTCTCCCTCTCTCTCTCTCTTCTCTTCTCTCTCTTCTCTCTCCTCCTCCTCCTCTCCTCTATATATATATATTATATATATATTATATAATATATAGTATATATATATGATATATAATATAATAGCAATATATATTATGATATATGAAGTAGTATATATATATAATATAATCTATATATGCATAAATATATATAATATATATATATATAATAATTATATATATTAATATATACTATAATATTTTATATATATTATATATATAAGTATATATAATATTATATATATAATATAATATAATAAATAGTAATATATATATAGACGAGAGAGAGAGAGAGGAGAGAGAGAGAGATTCTGCATAATCCTCATGACCTCTTGTTTTTAATTGTTATGTTATTAATGATAGGGGTTTTTCAGTTTCAATACGTAATTGTGTGTTTCGACTTTCTTTACAGGTACATGATTTTTGCACCTTTTCCGTCTCTGTTATTCCG
>JABUQX010058844.1:0-20000 GCA_015478945.1 Trachelipus rathkii | reverse complement strand
ATATATATATAGTATAATATATAATATATACTATATATTTAATATATATATATATATTATGTGATGTATAGAGTCTATTAAATGAATGAAACAAGTCATTAACAAATATTTCACTATTATTATATCATATTATATAGGCTATATATATAATAGTATAATATAAATGTATATAATATTTATATATATAGTATATAATATATATATATATATATAATAGTAGTAATAATTATATAGATAAGGTAATATATCTGATAGATGAATAAACTTCTAATATGCCACTAAAAGTCATGCATGAAAAACGCCACAACTGAAAAAAACAAAAAAACTGAAACAGTAATAATGATTTAGTAGTAGCTTTCTTTATAATTTTAAAATATATAGATTTCCTTATTATGCCCAAACTGTTTATTTTTTTATATGCTCTGTTCTCTTCCGTTAGGTATTGTTTATGAATTGATAATTCTTAAGTATATTCTACATACATTTTATTTTTTCAGGTGCTAGAGTCCCAGATAAATATATGGCTGAAAAACCAGACTGTTACACCAATATTCAGTCACATGTTTTGGAATATAACAATCAAACCAAAGTAAATAAAACTGAAAACATTCCTTCAAGTACTGATGAAAGTGGAACAATAGAAATGGTCATGAATGAGTCAGGGGAATAAAAAAGTAAAACATCAAATGAGAATTTTTACCAGTCCTACCGAACTACACATGTAAGGACCCTAATATATATAAATAAACATCTTGGTATTGATCAACTTAAAATTTTGAGTTATTTATGCTTAAACTGTACCGTTTTTCACGTTCTAATTATTTATTCCGTTAGTCTTTTTCATTTATCTTTGTTTAGGAATATGTATTGGTAGTCGATGATCCCATATCACTTTTCATTTCGTCTGGTTATCAGTGTGTGGGTCAGTTTATGTTTCCTGTCTAATGTTGTTGAGAGTATGGGTCCTCTGTATTTATTGATGACTAGTCTATTACGTTATTTGTGTGTAGCGATTGTGTTATTGAAGGCTCATGATTGGTGTATATAATGTGGGAATGCTCACTCTTGCTCGATAAAGTTAGTGTTCGTCATACCTAGATTGTCATGTTGTTGTGCTATACATAAATGATTATCGATTAAGATCTTCGTACTAAGAGAATCAAGACTTCAGTGATCTGCCGAAGTTATTAAGTAGTTTCTGAGATGCTGAATCGAGAATATATCTAGTGCTTATGTTCATGATCATTGATCATTCAGATGGTAGTCTTATTCCGTCGTAGTCTGGTAACGTATTAAATAAATGCATCATAACTCTCTCGCTGTGTTGAGAATGGTTTGTGTGTGTAGGATAAGCGCGCCTCTTTGTTCTAGATGTAGGTCTGTTTCGAATATATATTTTCTGGTCGTGTCCGCATTTCTTAGGCTGCTGAATCTACTGTCCACTCAAGGTAGTTAATTATAGTTACTCTGGGGTCTTATGTTATACGACGTTTGGGTAAGTCTGTGTGGAGTTCCCTGAGACTACAGAGTAGTGAAGCGTCAGTGGAAGATTTTCATAATATTTCTCAAGGATTATGTCAGAATCTATGGTCTTATGTATCTGCTATTTGATTCTACAAGGGGTGGTTTCTCTATTACTGAGTTAATCATGAGACTGTATATGCTGACTTCTAAGTTGTTCGAACGATCTTGAAGCTCACTTGCATAGTTCTCTGACTGTTGCACTATTACTAATATCTGGGAGTCTAATTGCGCGATTATTTTTTCGGCCATCGTTTTCTTTGTTTGTTTCGCATGTAAAATATTTCCACATTTTAGATTTTAAAGTCCTGTTAACTTTCTACTACTTGAGCTTTCGTTTCATTCTCTGTAGCGATCCAATGTATTCTATGTTTTCTAAATAGCTTTTGAGTTGGTTGTTTATTTATGAATTCGAGTCCTTTATCCGTATGTTATTTTTCTATATGGATTTCTTTCCTTAATAATGTTTTGTGATTATGCCTCTGGGAGATACCATTGTCCAGTTTTTGTTTTTAATCTGATTTTGTCCTTTTAAGTGTTAACGCGCCAAGTCGTATTTGTCTTGGAATATACTAATTTTTATCTTTTTTATATGCCTTTTTATTGTGTTGTTCTGCAATTTTAGTGTTTTGTGCATTGTCTTCATAAGATCAGCTTTGCCATTTGAATCATTCACCCTGGAGACCATTCAGCGCTTCTTCTCGTTGTAAAATTTTTATTCTTATCGGTTTATGCGCTCTTTTGTGTAAGACGTTTTGACGGATCTTGACCATTCTTTAACTATCTAAAAGATAGTCCACGTATTTTGCGTACTAATCGATTGATTCCTGTGATATATCCAGTTTAGGATGATAACTTATAATTCTCCCTCAATTGTTTCAGCAGCCCGATTTCTGCCGAAGCCATCGTTTACTGCCCCGTGTTGTTAATTTTGGAATCGGTAAACCTCAGTTCCGAATTTCTTTTGATTTTCTATTTCCATTGGCTCTGTGAGCAATCTAGCGTCTTTTCCTTACGTCTCTGGGTGTTGCGATTTGTCAGGATCTAGAATGCAATTTCTCACATGTCTCGTTTGTCTTACTTAATAAATCATCTGCCGTATGGATTCTCTCTTTTCGTATCTCTTTATGTTTTAAATAATTTATATCATGTTTTTACAGGCGCTAATCTCTAACTGTTAACACCCATTATATCCTTTCTTTGTAAGCTTTTTTTGTATTTGTGTACCTTGGATCCACAATATTGAGATATTTTCCTATATTTCCTATACGATTCCGTTGTTTCAAGTATTCCGATGGGGTAACTATTATTAGGAATATCTGTAAATGCATGTTTCTGGGTAAAAGGAAGTGTTTTGCCGTACACGCCGGAATCTGTTATATATTCTGTACTTTACCATAGTACTTCGTATCGTCACTTTTAGCAGAAAACTGGATATAGTATTGACAATTATATTTCTGGTTGTAGTTTATAGTTTTAGTTCCTTCAAAGGTTAGGGTTGTGATTTGAATTTGGTCTCAAAGGAAAATTGAAACTTTATGTTTTTTCGAGTTGTATTGTAATTAATACATTTTATTAAGAGGAAAAAATTTAGGTCATATATAGAGTTTAAAATTAGGCTTCGAATATATTGTGCCTCTCTTGGTGATAATTGTTTTATTTTTGGGTAATAACAATGTAAACCAAATTTGGTCTTTCCAAACAGTTTCACAAGTTAAGAATACGAAAATTCTTCCCATCTGATCTCATAATCTTTTTTTGAAATGATAAATCATTATAGAAAATATTAAATAAATCTTTATATAGGGCAATGAGAACAACTTTATAATTACTTGGATGTTGCGTGTCAGATCTGAGGCATTTGGACTGTATTGTGTCGTCGTATGTATGTATTGATTAGATTTGATCATTCGTTATTCTTGATGCGGAGAGTGAGGTTTACAAATAATGTTTGCTTGAACTATATAAATTAAGTTAGTGTGCTTGTATTATTATTGGTCTTGTCCTCTCGTATAATGAAGCTGTCTATTACTAGGTGGCTCATTGTAGCGTGTTGATTTGAATGTATTTCGATTTGAATATCAGGTGCAAATACAAATAGATGTTTTTCTTAGCGTTCGCTTCGGTTTAACCATCCTTCGTTGTTCTAGACTGTTCCGGAGAGGAATAGACTTGGCAATATAATGTATATTCGTTTCGTACCTCTATAATTTTGATTTTGTTATGGCTTATAATTGGTTGTATAGAATTTTGTAAGCTAAACATTGGATGAGATTGATGATCACTCCTCCTTTTTCCAATAATTCAAGAGCTTCGTGTGGGCTTTTATTATATTTCCTTTATCTGTTTTATTGATTTTATTAATTTTAGTATTCTGATACAGATGCTACAACTAGTCAGAAGCACATTTCATCAAAACATTTAGAATTATTATATCTGGGAAAGGCACTGTGATCCATTAAGGTAACATTCTTATTGGTGAGTTAAATTTCGCGTTGCTTAACCGCATCTCAGAGCTCTTTGACCAAGTAATTAGAGAGTCTCTACGGAGTTAGGAGGTTTTGTGTAATAAGATAATTAGATGTTCTTGATTATTTCTACTATTCTCATCTGTGTCCACTGGATCAGAAGATGGTTTTCTGGTTTCCATGGCTATGGTCATGATTTAGTTCGTTATATATTAGCAGAAAAAATAATTGTTTAATCATTTGGAAATTTTTTTTTTCAAAAGGGGTTGGTAGCGGTATCGCGTGAGCTATATCGGAGCATAGCGAAGTCTTTGACTGTTTCTACTCGACTTTGTCTAAATAGAATTATTATGACGATGGCGCTTCTGTTATAATAATTCCTATGTATGTTTCATACTAGATTATTGTATTTCTGAGATCAGCACGAGCTCGAGGTTCTTTCAGTGTGTAGCTTTTGCTCTGTGATTCAATTGGTGGTTGCATTTACTAGATGAGTGTTTAAGGCTGCATGTGTTTCAATAAGTGTATGATACTAAGTAATTCTATTTTTATTTATAAGTAAAATTTTTTATTTATGATTTTCTGGGGTTACTATTAGATATTTAGTTGTCTTACTCAGAATGTGGGGTACCGTGAACACATCTTGGCCCCTCTTTTGTCTGTATTTTTTGTTAGTGGTTTCTTTATAGTTTGTTTTTTTCAACTCGTGGCAGACTTTGAGGTTTGTCCCCATCAAAGAATATATAATGTTATGGATTAGTTTATGTATATATTTTATAGTAGTGGTTTTGTATCTCCTTTGCGGTCGTCTGTACGTTAGTGTAGTATCCTAATGTAATGACTTGGGGATTTGTGTGGATCGCGTCGGCGGGGCGACGATCCCGGCGGTGTGACAACGCACTTTATGGGAGTGACTATATTAGAGTTTTTTTTTTATCTTTTTTTTTGACTTTCGTGGCGCTTGGTTGCTTCCTTTAGTGTGTACCATTCGTGGTGTAGAGTTTTGTGAGTTAGGTATACTGCGGTTTCCGGACGGCTAGAATTATTATATATGTATATTGATTTTGTGGTCTCACCTTATTCTATATAAATCAAGGATCAATTTTCTAGTTCTGTGGAGTAGGTATCTTCTTTCCGTCTTCGATATCGGGTGGTAACTATCTGAGATTGTGAACCATTACTCAAAGGATATGTAGTTGTATTACAGTGGGGTGTTTACGAAAATAGCATTGGGACAAAATTTGTGAGTGTTATGTCTTTGCATGATTTTTGTAGTTCGGAGTGGTTACCATTCACAAAGCGTTGTTAGTTTTTTGAAATAGTATCTAGAGCACCCTTTGTTTATAAGTTGCTTCATTTATTAGTAGGTTAGGATAGGACTGGATTCGTTTTGTTACTGATAATGGTGCTGCATGGGGGGTGTCCTCCTCTCGATTACGTATATGGTCGGTTTGCAGTCATATTTGGTTGTTATGTAATCCGTAGATGTGAATCGAGTTGGGCTACGGAATACTCTGCAAATTAAGTAGTTAGTAACTATGTAGAACAGTTGGGTTGTGTACGGTTATATTGCTGTCTCTAATAGATTGACATGCTAAGGGTTGCTTGATAGATAGGTGCCACTTAGAATGCTTATTTAAAGTATGAAGATAGAGGAGTGGGGATATTACTAGGTAAATTATTAATTGAGGTATTTCGGACGAGCGAATTCTGTGATTCTATACTTCGGGGAATTAGGCGGGATAGCAAGGCTGGTGAAATATCACTCAATAATAAGTAAGAAATAATAATCGGAATGGAAGTCAGTATAGGTAATACTGCCGAAAAGATTACTAAGTAGAGCAATATTAAATGCCTTTAATATACACATAATTATTTGTATTATAGTGCAGAAGTAACATTGCATTACTATTAGTGAATAAGTATAATGACGGCAATAGGTAACAGAGTAATCTTCAAATCAACAAAGGGATCGAGATTGATTAATGATAATAATAATCAATGTAATATATATATAACTATTTTATATATCTATATAAGTGATGAACTGATTAATAATGATAACTAATAAAGTAAATTTAGATAATAATTAATTGAAGTAAAAATTTAATGAACATAAACAAAGTCGTAGGATCCAAATTGATTAACTATGCAAGTAGCTGGGGGGAACTAGATAAGTATAAAATTAATATACAATAATTAAATCATATGTAAGAATAATTAATGAGAGGTTAAAGGAAACCTGCTGAGGACTGTAATAATACTATGTACAGCATAATAACAGATATTATAAGAAATTATGAAAGAGTATATAATAATCAATAATTAATAGATAAATAATAAATATATTGAATAATAATCTATAATAATAATATAAAAATTAAAATAAATGAAATGCTTAATAAATTAAGTGAGATATTATATATAATAATTAATCTGGTAAGTTAATGTATTAATTAGCAAACGAGTCTTCTAATATGTAAATCAATCAATAATATAAGTATAATAACCTGCATTAAAATAATAATAATATTAATTATAATCATAATATAATCGATTGATAGAAGTAATAAGTATTGATATAATAATTAATAATTAATAATATATTATAATGATAATTATTATTTAATAAGAATGTAATGAATAATATAGTTAAATTAAGTGGAAGTGGAATAAAAAATGAATTTTGATGTAAGATGTAAGTAATAATAATAAAATATTATGGAAACAATTAATTAATAATCTAATGAATATAAATAATATATATAGATATGATACAGTAGATAATAATCAATTAATAACCACATCTATGGAAGCTATAAATCACCAGTAATTTCACATCATTACGAGTTTGCAGCTCCTTTTTCCTAGATACTCTTCTGGCATTTGTGACGCTTATTGATAATTTGAATGGAAACTCTTTACATTGTGGTAGATCTGTGTTAGTTTCAAGGTACCAAAACCACTTCTAATTTTGGGGTTGGGGCGGGACCAAGATAATACCGGTACCTCATATATTGTACCCATATTTATGTCTCGAAGTGAATCCAGTCGCCGTGTTTATTTTTTATATCTGAATTGGAACATTTTTGCGAGTATATATAAGAAGTTTATATCTTAGTGCACTGCCTTAAACTTATTATTTGCTATAATACAATTATTATATATTTTATTTGGTTTTTTAATTTTTTTATATAGTCTAGACTCACGGATCTGCCTGGCTCTGAGTGATAGTTGTTAGCCAGCGTTAAGTATTACGTTTACGTATAATAGTATGTGTTTATCGTTTTCCTGTTTACCTTTGTTGACGTGGTTCACTCGTAAGGACACGCGTTAATCTAAATTATATATATTAGAATAAATTTTCAAGTGTTTTTTTTTTATTTGTTACGTTGAGCGAAGTGGTGGCTCTTGAGGCTGGGTGCCCTCGTCTTAAAACATTATATTTATATTTTTTTAGGTGTGTTTTTTAATGCCTATGCGCTGGATGTATATATATTATAAGAATTTGACCACCCGCGCTCGAAGGCGTTCGGGGGTGCGGATTCACAGAGTTTGTCACTGGGGTATGTTTATTATTCGCTGTTTTAATATGACTAGTAGACTTATATTATATTCTTATTTAATGATAAAATATACTAATATGTATAGGTATTTAGTGTAATAGTATTATATATATTTGTATTATTATATTATATTATCGTTATGTATATGGCGGTATAGGTTATATAATATATTATTATTAGTGTTATATGAGTGATATTAGGTATGTAGTTATATATTTATGAGTAGATTAGTATGTAGTTTGAATTAGTCATTATGTTTAATTCTATATCATTATTATATTTATATAATATAAAGAATAGATTGGCGTACGTACCGCCTCTTGATGAGCGTAGTGCGATTCCAAATATTGTATTGTTTTTTTTTTAAAATGGTAAATATAAAATAAAAAAAATATTTTTTGATTATTGATTCAGGAATTGTGTGCTAACGTGGAGCCCGGTTGGAAGGCTTTGAATGACACTGTTTGAGTGGGGCGCACGACCTAGTTGCTTGGGTGACTCATATGCCCTGCTTGGAGTGTTGTGGCACGCGCGTCAATGGTGGTCCCACCTATGCCCATCTATTTCTGACCTATTTCTGATTTTTCAAAGTATAATACGATCGTGCACGATCTGTATAGTGAGTATTATATTTTATCCTTCTAATGAGCTTTTATGTGTGTCGCTCTTGAGGCGAACTCGTTTTAAACTATCTCTCTGCTGTATATTTTCTTAAAATTATTCTGTTTTCTCTTTAACTCTGAACTTAAACGAGTTTTACTCAATCATTTTTTTTATATTTTTTTAAAATTTTTCCTTTAACTCTACGATATCTTAGAAAGCTGACAAAAGTGCAAACTCATTTTTTTATATTTTTTTAAGTTTTTCCTGGTAACTCTGCTAACTTACAACTAACGCTGCAATATTTTTTATATTTTTTATTTTTCCTGGGCTTACGTTCTAACTTACAACTAAAGAGGTGTGTTTAATCTATTGATTGGCCCCCAACTTATGCTTATTCTATTAATGTTCCTAAGTTAAATCTGCCAATAATTTATTTACAATAAAGAATATCGTTTATCATTATTTTCTCTTTTAAGGCTATTTTATTGACTTTGTTGGTTGGTATACAAGATTCATGGTTTTTTTGTGTGTGATAATTTAGTTTTGCCGTATATAGACGTGGTTTTCCTGGGTGGAGGTAGGAATAATTACTGTTTTGTTGGGGGGGGCTGGATTAGGTCATGAGCGTATAGTTCGTTCGCGGGGCGTCTTAGAGATATTTCGTGGTGATCTTGAGGGGTTGTGGAAGTGGGTGGGGGGATACGTGGTTGTGTGTGTTGTGGGTGGGTAGCGTAGTGAAAGGAGAGCAGTGTTTGTGGATTCGTACAATTTTATGTTTCCAGGAATCTTGTTGAATTTCTTTTGGAGTTTTTAATGGTGTTTTTGGTATAAGCCAATATAATTATTGTCTCGTGCAGTGTCTTAATCCAAGAAATTCTTTGATCGGATTTCTACTGGTTTCATCTTTCATTTTACCCGCTGCGAAATACCTTGTTACGTGTTTTTTGTTTACTGAATTAACAATTTTCTGATGCTCTTTTGGGATTAATGAGTTACGTGTATTGTTCGAATACGAGTTTGTATTATTCCGTGATCCATTATTTAACTATATCAGATTCGTCTCTCTACATATATTTTTGTTTGGCTCAAACTGATGAATAAATTAATGGTAAAACAATAATTTTGTCTTTATGATTATATCTATCTATTATATGATTATTAATAATGTAAAGTCCATACATTAAAGTGAGTTATGATACTCTATTCTTTAATATAGGACTGTACCGTGGCCTACATAGAGTAGGGTTTATCAAATCTTAGTATTCTAGTTATTGGTGTTGCATATGTACAAGTTATTAAATTTTCTGAATGTGCGAGTGTGTTATATAGATAGAAACGTTCAGAAAGATTATTTGGATTTATAGTTATATACATGTCTAGAACTGTGGTTGTCTAATATAGAACTGTGGTCGTCTAACACAGTTGCTATATACTATATCTTTTCCATCGTTTTTACCAAACACTGAGTTGTTCATTAATATTATAGGTAAATTGTCTTTTATCAATTCAATTCTCGCTTCCTTTGCCTTTTCATGGTTTTTGTTAATGGATGGGGCTATAGTTCATGCAGATTTGGTTGATGTTAATAGCGGTATTCTTGATTGTTGTGACAGCCTAGGTGCCTGTTGTGATGATTATCGTTTTCAGTGCCTATAATCGACGCTACGTTGATCGAAGTATTCTACGATAGGATTCTACTGCTTAGATCTATGTCTCGTCTTGCTAGTTCAGTCCTCAATCCTATGAAAGCTCCTAACTCGACGCTGTTGATGCTAGTTTTTTATAAACATTGGAGTATCTCGGTCACATCTAGGGTACTGGTGTAGAAGTGGCTTTCTCGCCTTACTTATGTGATATATTTTTATTCTTTGCCATTCCTGTGGAGTACTTGTTCAGAGGTTTTCTTTAGTCGTACTGGGAGAGAATCTATAATTTTTGCAGGCGATTACATCTTGTTATCTAACTTTGGGTTAGATCGTTTTGTCTGTACTGCCCTCGTATACACTCTGAGAGAATGTAGCGAATCGCCGAATCGTTATATCACTTGTCGGTCTCTTCATATGATGCTTCAGGTCTAATAGATTCATGTGGCCACTGTCTTTAGTTTTTCTTATGATGTAAGTCTATTCTAAATCAACTTTTCTAAATCAATAGGGTATCCCTAATCTTCGGATCATGCTACTGATAAAATTCTCAAAAACATCTAAATAGATTAGTTTCGTTTGATTGATGTTTATTCATATTGCTCCATTTAGAAAGTTTGCATCTGTTGGTCTAAAGTACTGAGTAACCGACTTTGCTGCAGCTCGGATGCATATAAATTATTTCGCATCGCATAATCATAGGCCAATGATTTATATGTTGAACTCTACATTGCACGGTGATGCAGTTTGATATATTAGATCACTCCTATCTTGTCAGTGCGTGAATAATCGTCTGCAGTAAGTAAGCTCTCACTTTTTCTTGATGTAATATTATGGTATATTCATTGTAGCGCCTTGCGCATGATTTCGCGTAGTCTTGGTGTGTCTGCTATTATGGATATGAAATATAAGGAAGTACGGCCGTGTATGAAATCTCTTTCTCTAATATTCCCTTCACTGCTTTCGGTTTGTAGATGACATTACGAGTGTCTGTCGACCTATGTAACACTATAACACTATATCTGTGCATTGCGCTTGCTCATACGTTGTATATGCTATTTAGGAGATTGGAGCAGTTAGGGTAAGATTCTGAATGATAATGGCGCGATTGCGTTTATACTCTTCGAGTCGCGTGTCTTACTTCTTTGTTGGAGAGTTAGATGTTCGCGGATTCTTGGATGTTCACATAGCCTATCTATCTGTTCGGCGTGGAGACTGGACGATGGTGCGACTCATTGTCATTTCCGTCCTTCGATGGCATCATGAAATCGGTCTTGGTCTAGATGCTAGACTCTCCGGGTGAAGAGGTGCCAGACCTGTAGTGCGTGGTAAGATTGGTACAGTGCCGTGAATTAAAGACCGCTCTTCTGTGTATATTGACCGTGCTCTTGCATGAGTTCACCATTGGATCATTCAAGTGTGTGAATATAAGGTTAGATGCCTCTGACAGACATCCATTGGTCGTCCGTACGATTGTCGGCATTGGCTCGGTATATAAGAACTATATACATGGCACTGTTATCAAACTACTTTTGGTAGCGTCAGTATCGCTATGTAATTAAGATTACTGTTCTGTATTTGGCCGGTCCGTTCATGGTCTTCGGCTTGTCCGTATTTAGACGCCTACATGCGCGTTCGTATCAGATTGTGAAGTAGTAATGTTGGTTTTTGGTATATCTGATTAAATGTATTATACAAGAGGTGTATAATTTTGTGCTCTGGCCAGCTAGATTAGATCTTCGCGCATGTTTGAGTTATGTCCTTACTCGTATTGTTATTGTTATGTGTTATTTCATAATATTTTAGAAAAATTTTCTCTTTTTAAATTTCTGGTATAATTTTTTTATGATTCTATTAAATTTTGTTTTTGTGTGGGTAGTGGATTATCAATACGATCGTATGGATACATTCCGCCGTACACTAAAAATACGATCATTTAATTCCGCTTTGCTATAGTTTCTTTAAATTTTTCATTTTGTAAATTTTATGATTAGTATAGCTATGAGGACGATGACATAAATCGTAAAACATCGAGGAAATGCTCAAACTCCATGCATTGTTTGAGCATTATTCAGTGTTCGATCAACCTATGTTATAACTGACTTTTCTTGAAACTTATATAAGATGTTTGAAATGGTTCTAAATTTCACCATCGGTACGTGTCCAAATTCTTTATATAAAGAATAGAATGAGCAATACTATTTATAAGGAGTGAGTTGTAGCATTATTATATTGGAATAAAATATTTTAGGATTTCATTATTGATTAAAAAATTACAACTTTCGTTTGTGAGCAGGTCCTCTATATTCTCCTGTAAAAATTGATTATGGTCTCTTAGTTGAACAATCTGATGGTGTATATTCAATTTTACATACATAACAACGATTTGCATTTTCATGATTCATTTTTCTCCTCTTCCGAAGTTAAATTCATGGGTTTGTTCATTTTCAGTAATTTATTTACATTCTATTTTTGATTCTGATAATAAATATTTCTACAGAATACTTCTTAGGTGCTTCGTTTCTCTTCATTTTAAATTTAAGTTTTTGAATAATTCCATTACAATCACTATTTCGTTTATGGATTCTCTTGGTTTGTGGATTCAGTTGTGGTTTTTGTGTTATATCATACGGACCACTGGTGTATTGGTTGTTGTATTCTGTTAGGTTTATGGTATTAAGTAGTCTTTTGGATCTGGGCTTTGACTTTCTGTTTGGTATTTTTTGTTAAGGTGGCTTTTCAATATCTGGTCATTACAGTATGGATGTCTAAATTGTTTATAATACAGTTTAAATTGGAACTTGACCTTCTGATAATTCCATTGCTACAGTTAGTAGGGAGCCATTTTGGACAACGTAGCTCCGCCCCTCCTTATTTGACTGATGACTCGTTGGTCATTTTGACCAACGATATTTTTACCTGACCTTGACCTTTTTTTGGGTATACTCAGCTACCTTTCCATGGGTGTTTTTTAGTCTTTTTTTTTTTTTTTTTTTTTTTATGATTTTATTTATTAGTTTTTTGGTTTATTATTTTGTTCACAGGAAGTTTAGTTATTGTTTATTTTTTTTTTTTTTTTTTTTAATTTTTTCTGTTTATTTCTCTAGGATTACACCCCCCCCCTTAAGGTGGTGGGGGGGCGTTTCGGAGCGAGGTTCACCAACGCTGTTTTCGTGTTGAACCGCAAGGCCTCCGCCGTAACGCGCCGAAGAACGCGCGGCACTCGGCACGCACGCGCCTATCTCGCACCGCTTACTGCACCAAGGCCGGGAGCGCGCTTAGTTTTTCGTCTTGTTGTTTTCGAATCCTTGTTTTTCCTATACTCCTATGAATGTTATGTTTGTAATATTCACGAATTGCATCCGTAGGAATACCACTTCTCTCTACCTTAAAACAGCACCCTCATATCCCTAGTCTCTTCCCTCCTATTTTTTTTATCTTTGGGTGTTTTGTTTATGTTTCAATTGTTTGTTCGTCTCGTCTTGTCTGGGTGCCCGTTTCATTCACCAGCCTATCTCTATGAGCCATCCACTTTTCACCGTGTGGACTTGTTTATCTTGTCTGTGCTTTCCAATAGAGGTATTATTCCCAATCCTGCATATTACCATAGGTTTTTAATTGAATTTCTATTTAAATTTGCTTTTTATCTAATAGTATATATTATATATATTGTGATAGTTATTAGTTTATACTATAATATCATTTATGAATTATATTTTTTTTATATATTGTAGTATGCTATATTATAGTTCAAAATAGATTGTATATCTATTATACTATTAATATACATGATAATCATATATTATGTATAATATAATATTATCTATTATATGTATTATAATATATTATATATATTCATATAGTATATATATAAGTTGCTCTTGTACCTTCATGGAAGGTTTCAAGTGTATCCTAGTACCCATTGGGTCCTGTGCTTTTAGGGCTTAATCTGGGATTTGTCAGCCACATGTCCATCATTTATCTTACTACTAGTTTAGCCATTGTATATGTCACAGTACGTTTGCATCAGTACAATGTATATGCGCTTGCGCATAACATCTTCTTTCTTCTGATGCGAATCATCCCACCACAAGAATGAACAAAGGATATTGTGGGTAATTGTAAAAGTGTATGTTCTTCTATGTCACTAACCGGAACTTGGATAATCTAATAATTTGCCTGTCACTCTGTTTTGTCTGTATGCCATAATGTCAATGTAAGAGGGCTCCTGTCTGTGAATGCGCTCGTCATTGTTTAATTGATTATATTCATTTAGTAAACAAATGTTACCTATTATATTATATAGCGAATCATTTTTTTGCATATTCAAAAATTTGTAAAGCAAAGTAACAAAGGTTATGATAGAATAATAAGCGTCACATCGATTTGACTATTTATATATATAGCAAATTTGGTATTACTCCTTAGGGAGTATTAGGCGTTAATTATTAGTGTTATTCGTATGTTAGTTCTATTAGTTGACTCATTAAGTTATATCACGTATCACGTGGATATTAAGGGTATATAGTATCCTCTAGAGGTGTAGTACTTATATGTTATTATGTATTATTATAAGATGATATATTATCATAATTATCATTAGTATTATATATAAATATATGTAATTATCAATTAATAGCTGATTGTGGTTGTATTACATATAAGTCTTTAAGCCAAATGACTGTTAAAATCTATATAGTTCTCTATTCCATTTTTCTGCAACCATATAAATGGTTGCAGAGTACCGGAGGGTCACGTTATAAAAACCGAGTCGTCGTCCAATAACACACACATACACTATAATATACTTACACACTGACACAGCGATACACCCACGACCACACACATACCCGGTGACGCTACTATTAGTTACACACCAACACATACCGTATCCCCGCCTAGGTACTTATAAACACACACATACCACCCCACCCATAGACACTTAACACTCACCCATAGACTTTTACACACACAACATAGCCTAGAACAACATACACCCACCCTATATACACACACCCCCCTTACCCGACCCTGCATAGGCGATACATTACGACACAAGCCCTAGCTCAACACCTACCCCACTCTACAACACACTATGACACTTATGCACACAGCACACCCGCCTTAGGCGTCTTATTTTATACAGCTACCACCACCACAATACCAGCTAGGCTTTTTTCATTTACACACATACACCTACCATATGCACTTTACGCTCACAACTAATACCCTACGACATGCACAAAGCACAATTAACCTAGGACAGCCATGTGCAATCACCCTTGATACATATTACCAGCCGATATCTGCACATACACCTAACACACACACACGACACACATACTAAATATATATACACCTTTTACTTAAACATATAAAATGGTACCGTTAATCGTATCAGGGAGCTGGTATCCAGAGGCAAGCGTTGCGGGGTAAAGCTCATCAGCGACTAATTCACAATTAATGAGTCGAGTATGAGGCCATGTAGTTACACTCTAAAACCAGGAAAAGCTGACCAATAACATTAAAAAATTAGAAATCTATTTTAGAAGTTGTGCCAATATAAATAATGAAAAAAGAAATGAGAGAATGAGAAAATAAGAGAGAAAATCAATGTCTTAAATTGATATATAATTCATATTATTTTACTACCACTGTTACCGAAATTTTATAAAACATTACATTACATACCCGTAAGCAGGTTTAAAATCAGTGTAAATTCATATAGAGGTGTTACTAACACAAGAGGGGGATTAGTTATGCTATTGTATATTACTGCTTACTGTATTAAACTCATGTTTTAACGCTTTAATCATGTTTTTACTGTTTGTAACTTGTATGTTTTACTGTTTAATCACACTTATATTTATTAACATTACTACCTTAAAGCTGTAAATTAGAAAATCAATAGAGGTGTTACTAACACCTAGGGGATTAGTATGCTTTTGTTTTTACTGCTTTTACTGCTCTAACTCATGTTTTACTGGCTTTAATTCATGTTTTACTGCTTTACTCATATGTTTTACTGTTTTTACTCAAACATATTCATTAACATTTCCAGTACCGTTAACTAAGCATGATGATTCAACGATATAGGTAAATCCAATAAGAGGTGTTACCTAACCCTAAATGGGGGGATTAGTATGCTTTTTATTGTTTTACTGCTTACTGCTTTTAACTCATCGCTGGTCAACTGTTCTGGCGGCGTGTTTACTGACTGCTTTCCCTATAAACTCATATCAGTTTGATCTGTGCCTGATTAAACTTTCTCCTTGCTCTCTGACTTGGGCGGCTTCTAATTCTTTTCTGCTTTAGTTCTTTATACTTTTCTCTATAATGTGCCTTTACTGCTTTAACTCATTATATTTATTACAATTGATGTTAGTGTACATATTTTATTTGTGTTTTACGAATATCCTACTTTTATTTATTTACTATTATTATTTTTATTTTATTTTTATTATGTATTTGTATATCTTAATTATTTTATTTATTATTTTATGAATAACTTAGTAGTATAAATTCACTTCATGCCTTATTGTTATTTATTATTTAGGAGCACAACCTTACACTACGGTAGGCGTGCGCACACAACATACACCTTGATCGATGACACACACACACATGCGGTCACACACACACACTTACACTTATACACAACATTCACTATGAGTACTCTATACACACATTCACCTATTGGACACTTACGATTTTATCCATAGACACTTTACAATTTTTACACTTTACACATGCGGTCACACACACACACTTACACTTATACACACATTCACTATGTGATAGCGTTGATACCACAACATATCCTCATCGTGTCGACACGTTACAATTATTTTACTCGTTAAGTGATCACTTACAATTTACCACTCCTACGATCTCAACATCGCACAGATTTAACTTACTTCACAGAAGGGATTTCTTTACTTCACTACACACACACAGATTTACTTACACATAAGATGTACTGTCCTTCTATCACAGACTTATTTACACACAAGATTTACTTACACACAACTCACAACAGATTTACTTACACTCATACTCACAGATTGACTATACACACACAGATTTCACTTACACTCTACTCACACATTATAAGCTATTATAATTTATTTCTAAGAACATTTTGGTATTGTTTTAATATTAAACACGTACATTGTATATTATCTCATATCAAATAACTAAAATTATTTCAAAATGTTTCTTTAAACTTTCTATAATAAATTCAATCAATAAATGCAGAAACAATTAACATTTATCTATTAACTGGTTAATACTTTTTATGTTTATAAATTATACTAAATTTACTATATTTAAAAATCAACTTTACTCAAAATTTTATGAAAGATTTTATTAAAAATACATAATAAAATATAAGGTCGCGCGCTTTTTTTTCTGACGTATAAATCAGTTTAAATCAGGTGTTGGTCAGCCCTAGCACCCCTCTACATTTCAAGCTATTGCCAACGTTAGTTGTTCTAATTTGGAACTTAATGCCATTTACATCATGTGCTTTAGTCCACATGTATCAGTACAGATTACACAATAATACAATATTAATATATAGTTTATTTCGTATGCTAACCATACATGTATTTTATTAAAGTCATTCTATCGTATTTATTGAAAAACAAATATTAAATAATGATTATTCACTTACATTTATATTATATTCACTCTGATGTTATTTCATTGTTTTCTTTCAATACTTATTTTTTTATACATTTCATATGTCTTTTTCCAGTCTTGTATTTTCGATTTTTATTATTTATTCATGTATACATATTGAGTATCATCACGAGAAACGACAACTTGACCCTTGCCGCTACGACTCCTTAAGATACGAGAAAAACTACCCTGATTCTCTTCTGTAGAATGTGTTGAAATTAGCACTTATTGCTAGGTCTTTAACTAATTATTAGAATAATCCCCCTTTTTGTTGTATCTGAGCGGGATTGGCTCTCAGCTTCTGGTCGAATTAAGCCTTAGCTATGCGAAGTCAAAAATGATGATGTTAATTGCTCAACTGACCGTGGTTTTGACTCGTGATCGATTTATAATGCTGGTCTTGGTCCGAACTAACTACGTTAGCCTAAATTTTAGGCCTATAATTTACTGCATTAACTAGTCCATTTGTTTGTAGGCGGAGTAATTCATCATTTTAATCCCTTTTAATACGTAGGTCAAAGGCGTAATTCCGTAAATAGACAAGAATCATTGGTTATTATAGATATTTTACTTAGATATATATTTGTACCAACTGCAAACTATGCTGGAATCGGTTAAGATCATTAGCTTTCAAGCAGGTAAAAAGGTAAGTATGTGTTTCGGCTTACTCTTTGTGATTGGTCCGCGGGGTATCCATTATCTGTCGCTATATGACCTCGTATTTGTGAGTTGGTCGAGTGAATTATATTGTACGTCGATCTTTTGTGAAAATCTAACTCTTGTTCTTTTCAACTTGATATCTTTGAGCAGGTGTGTGTTTTATGTATTCTTTTCTAGTGAAATTGGACTTTTAAAATCATAGCCATTTTAGCTGTTAAGCGGTGCACAAGTTATCTGATTTGTATTTAAAAGTGTCTTATTATTTTTACTTAAGTGCTATAACAATATTTTCATAATAATAATTACATTGAGGAATAATTATTAATTTTCATAAATAGATAATACAATTAATTCACTAGTTATAAGCTAACCACGCAGGAGCTCACTCAGCATGAAGCCCCACCCGGCAAGGCTGCCGACGACGTGCCGCCGGACGGTCGCGCGGCGTCCCGCCGCCGCGTGTCGCTCGCAGGCGCACATATATACCGAGCGATTCCGCCAGCCGCTGTGGCCCGCGGAGGCACGCCCTTATTCCGCGTTGGCGAATGAACCTTTGTATCCTAATATCCACTTATATCTAGAGTTATATATGCGTCCTTTTAGCTAGTATTATTAGAGTCTAATACCTATGATAACTATACTACTACTAATTTATAGTCAGGCATATCCATAAATAACTATAATCTTATATAAATATATTATTATTAGGAGTGAATTGTATTGTACTCTTGTGTGCGGGAATGATGTAATGTTTATGTCTGTGAGACCGTAAGTGTCCTATGTTATGTGCGTTGATTGTGCGTGTATAGTAGCATCATATAGTGTATTGTGTGTAAAGTGTAAGCTGGAGTGGTATAGTGGCCATGGGCTAAGGTGGTAACTGCTTATAAGCTGAGTCATCAATATAGGTGCTATCAGGTGGTATCAAAGATGATGCCATCAAAGATGAGTTCATTCAAGCTATATGTTACACAACAAAAGGCTGACGATGGGTATACCAAAGCATAAGTGACTTCTAAAGTTAAGGAATCCAAGAGCTTGGAGGTATCAAAGTTTGAGGCATCAATAGGCTGAGGCATCTCAAAGCGTTGCATAGCATTCAAATTTATACTGAGGATAATATCAAAGTTGAGGCATCATAAAGCTTGAAGAGTCATTCAAAAGTTTGATGGCGATTAAAGAATATCGTTAGTGGGATGTGTGCGGTAGTGTTGTAAGTGATGTCATGGTCGGGCGTGTGTGGATGGTGTGTTGTGCGTGTGGGTATGGACTGTGTTTGTCGTTAGCGTGTATGTTTCTGAATGGAATTATTCAATACATGCAAACAGTGAGAAAATTTCAAAACATACGTGAAGGTGTATGTAAGAAAGCGAATAATAGTAAAAATAAATGTAATTTAATAAATCTATCATGTTATGATGTGTTGAGTGAGTGTGGGGTACCGTATATATGCTGCTGTGCACATGCTAGTGCTGTTGAAGTTCTTTGGTATAATGAGGCCGAGCGGTCATCCTGTGTGCTTAGTTGCTCGCGCTGTGTGGTGGTGTTGTGTGATGTGGTGTGATATTAGTGTTGGGCGTGTTTGGTGTTTGTCGTATGTGTGTTCTAAAATAATATACGCAATAACTTATAGGCAATGAAGTATTAATTGCACTTAAATAACACTAAGTATGAATAATCAAAATAAAAAATAAGAATGTGTATTAATAAATTATACTCGGTTATATGTAGTTAAGTGCGTCGTTGCGTGTGTATGCTGTTGGGTATTGTGTTGTGTGTGTGTGTGTCGTATGTGTGCGGTTGCGTACATTTCTGTCGGTGGATGTGTGTTCGATATTAATGATATAATCTTGGCT